>JANHGB010044146.1:0-18760 GCA_026283785.1 Coracopsis vasa
CTGAAAGTCAAAACCACAGCACTGCACCAGCTACTAAGAAGGAGAAAAATGACTGCTACTGCTGAACCCAGGACAATTATATATATAATGATATATAATATAACGATATATAATATGATATATAAAGCTATATAATTGTGAGATGTTGTTATTATTACAGTAGTTAAACTTGTCTTCCTGTGTATGTGCATGTGTGCTTTACACTTGTATCTACAAAGTTTGAACACAACCTATTTATTAAAATCTAAAGGAGTAGCTAATGCTATGGGGAAGCAGAAAGAAGAGCCTTCTGTTGCACTTTTCTTCTAAAATGCGTCACTGACATGCAGGGGAGGAAGTAAGTAATAAATATAATTAATAATGGATTTTCTTCACCTTTCATCTTCCAAAAGAGAATGTTTCTCCACTTCTGTAGAGGTTTATTAGCCACACAAAGAAAAATAATGCTTCATTTAACTACGTCAAAACCAATCTGAACTCTCTGCTATTTACTTTCCTTTCTATAAATTTTAATGCATTTTTAATTCCACTCCACTTATTGGCAAACCAACCACTGAAGTTATTGCAGTCCTGTAATGTATTTCAGTCGTTTCTAATAAATCTGGACTTTAAGATGATTTATTATTATCTCGATACACTATGAAAATAGATTTGCTTCCTGTGCTTGGTTTTCAGCCCTTTCATTACTAGGGGTAGATATGTATAAGATTGAATAAACAAACAAAAGTAATTGGAATACAGACAATTTCAAATCTTATGTCCTTTTTGGAGGAAGAACCATGTTTAAGGGAGAAAATAGAGAAGATGGATGAGTATTTTATACACTTACAGGACCATTATCCTGAAATAAGAGCAGCAAATAGATTAAAAGTTATTTTAAGTATATTTATTATAAAAGCTGGGTTTTTTTCCTATTTGAAATTAACCCTGAACTTCTGTAGCTTATTTCTTAAGATTTTATGGAAATGTACAAAATTATTTAGTAAAAGACTGTACCTTAAAAAATAATTTAGATTGCAGCAAGAAAATTGGAACAGATTCAAAAGTAAAATTACTCGAATATAATTAAAATATCCTATGTAAATGCTGTATCATGGAACATCCTCTTCTGTTTAATTTGTTTGTTCAAATAAATAAGAATTCACAATTCTCATGTTTTGGAAGACACATCAAAATTACTTTGTCCATCATGTTTAGTACAGAAATACAATTATTATCAAATAAAAGCATGCTTATTTATGTTGGCTTGTACAAATCAAAGTGACAGACAACTGAGTCCATGTTATTCTCATCCTTGTATTCTTAAGAGTTTCTTTGTGTTCTTCAACAGTTTGTCTGGTTTTAGAACTATTTTATTCCTCTTTGTGACTGTTTCTTGTAATCTAACATTTTCATACCAAGTATTTTTCATGGGCAAGGTAAAAAGATTTTCCTCTAAGTGTTATAACTGGCATCTGAGCAGGTTTTTTTGATCTCTCCTCTTCAATCTGATTTTGCTTTATTCAGATGTTGTCCAGGGCATGTCAGGTCAAAGTGAACAAATCTATCTATTCCTTCTTTATTCTTGCTTGTGGCTAGAGCTTCTCAGTTTCTAGAGCAGATAGTATTTCAAATTCCTGCAAAGTCTTTTGATGATTAACTTATCTTACAAGAGCTAAGAGAGTCTTTAAAATGACTTTGGGCATATTTTGAAGGGAGGAGCTATTCTGATAAATGTTGTCTTGCAAAATGTCCTTGAAATATTTACTTTCTGTCTGTACTATGCTAATTTAACCCTGGTTGTTTTTAATAACTACATTGTATGACCTGTAAACCGGAATTTGGCCTACTTCAAAGGCAAAGCTTGTATTACTTGCCGTCATTATGCAAGCTTGTATTGCTTCTTAATAACTCATGTATTTTCAAAAATCAGCTACAGTGTTACTTTACAAGAAGTCACAGCCAGCACGCAGCTAGCTGATGCTGAGGACAGTTTTTATAGAGACTGTCATATATTTATGCATTTTCCTCTATGTGCTAAGTCTCATTTCTGTAGGATTTGGGTGTAAAATACCAGCATGGTATATTGGAACAAACCTGATTCATTTCGGTAATGTAAAGCTACATTTGGCAATTTGTGACTTGACTTATCTATTTTTAAAAAGCAGATGATGAAAACATATGCTAATCATTATTTTTTTGCTCCTGGCGCAAATGCTATTTCAACTGCTAGCAATAACTGTATTAGATATGTATTGAAATATATCACCTCTTGTGAGAAGTTCATGATCTGGTAGATGCTAATTTGCTAAGGTTTTTTAAGCCTCTCAAGAGGTCATGTATTGTGGGTAAGTAAGTCAGTCCTTCCTCATGATATTCTGCAACTTCTACTCAGTAGGAAATATAAATGCAAGATAGATTGCAAATGGATTACAAGCATAAACTAGATGACAGAGGAAAGGAATCTTATGCAGATTTTATTGATATGTGTCAGGTGGCTTTTTCATAGCAACAATAAAAATCAAATGACAATCCATACTTTCTACAGCAAATTTCGTAAAAGGGTAATAGTTAATATGTTCATTTTTTATTCTACCTTCTTATTGTTGTTAGGTTTTCTGTGTCGTTTTCAAAGCAGATGGCAGTAGTGTTAAGGGGAAACCTTCACCTGCATTTAAACAGATGTTTTTAGTGTCCTTCTTCACATTGGTGACATACACCCCATATGTTGAACTCAATCAGTATCTGACTTTAAAATCTCAGAGGTGGTAGGAGCAGATAATAAAAGTTTTTAAGATGCAGATAAGAGCACCAAGAATTATTAGAGGCCAGGAGATTAAATTACAAGTAAAGATTAAGTGAGCTAAATATACAGTATATAGCTTAGTGGCATGAATTTTGTTGGGGAAAAAGGATTAAAGGGAGAGGGCATATAACCATCTTAATATCTCTAAAGGATATAAACTGCAATGACTCAAATGTGCTAGTTAGTCACAGACTTGATGAGGACAGTGCAGAGAATTATTTTCAGAGCTCAGGGCATAGAAAGGAAAAAAATCATGCTGTCTTTTAGGACATAGAAGACATACAAGGCCTGTTCACCTTGGTATCAAAAGATAGTATGTGAAACAGCAAATAATTGTTTGTTCTATGTCAGATCTTTCACACTGGTTAACTTGAATAGAGACAATTATTCTGTATTGTGAAGCAGGCACAATCAGACCCAAATGTTAAAACAGTTTAACAATGAAACTTATAGGTAGGTAGCATTGCCAAATAGCTGATTGATTGGATCTTTTGGAATTGCACATAACTGAGTTAAAGCCCAAATCTATATTCAGTACTCCTGGGTTTTTTTGTTAAGAAACCTTAAAGCTTCCTTTTCACATTTTCCGAAAAATTCTGAAGCTATCAAGGCCACTTTTCTTCCTTCTCTGCCCTACAGCATCTTTCTAACTCTGCAAAATGACATTTAAACATAATTCTAAAAAGAAAGTATTGTTAGGGTGGTCAAACAGTGGAACAGGGTGCCCAAAGAAGCTGTAGAGTGACTATTTTGTCTGCTTAATTAACTTGCCCATTTTACTACTGGATTCTCTATATGAATTTGGGGATTGTTTTCTTATGTCAAAGTAAAATTGTAAGTGTAGTACTCACTAATAGATCTATGTTTATTCTTAAAGTAAATAATGCATGAACTTTTAGCTGATAAAGAGAGATTAATTTCTCCCACTCCTTTAGCCCTCCACCTATTTTCTTCTCCTTTTTCTCCAGACTAGTGCAAGAAATACTTTTTCCAGTGACTCTCTAGTACTGGCATTTATTTTGGTAGAGAGAGAGGAAATCTTAATAAAAATGTATGAGCAGTTTTCATTAAATTGATGAGTTGTAGAAACTTCCTTTGATCTAGCACGTTGAAATGGTTCATTCCTGAAGAAAGAATTTAGTTGTAAGAAATCCAGAAATGAATGCTCAACACCACAATCAATCAAAGGAATTTAAATACCTCCAGGGCAAGTTGAAATGAAAGAAGATAGGCTGTTTCTGAATGCTAACAAACAGGAAAATCAACATGACATGCTTGGGATTTCCCTCCCTAAGTTTATTTTGGGTTGCGGTGTCTTTAGCAATCACTCTAATTATTAAATTGTGTGGATGAGGTGAGTGTAGCTTGGTTTTGGTTTTCTTTACTCTTGATTGAAGTACATGGCTGGTCTTGGCATCTTCATAGCATCAGATAAATCTGTTACAATGTCTGTCTTTGTATCTATAGTAGTTTCAGGTGTGAGTGTCTGTAAAGATGTCCACAAATCATTAAGTCATACACTATCTCTGATAGCTGGTAGGATAAATAACCCCTTGCAGACAAGAAACAAAAGGATAAATCTGAATATGAGCCAGCTTCAGTTAGCAATCAAAACCCAGAAATCCAACCGTGTTTATGGCTGCATCAAAAGGAGCGTGAGTAGCAGGTTGAAGGAGGTGATTCAACCCCTCTACTCCTCTCTTGAGACCCCATTTGGAGCACTGTGTGCAATTCTGGTGTTCTCAACATAAGACATGGAGCTGTTGAAGTAAGTCCAGAAGAAGCCACCAAGGGCTGGAGCACCTCCTGTGTGAAGACAGGCTGAGAAAATTGGGGCTGTTCAGCCTGGAGAGTCTGTGTGGAGAGCTCATAGCAGCCTTCTAGCATCTGAAGAGCTCCTACAAGAATGCTGGAGAGGTAGTCTTCATCAGGGACTGTCGTAATAGGACAAGGGGTGATGGCTTTAAACTGAAACAGGGAAAGTTCAAGTTAGATATTAGGAAAAAATTCTTCCCTGTGAGCATAGTGAGACACTGCCACAGGTTGCTCAGAGAAGCTGTGGCTGCCCCATCCCTGGCAGTGTTCAAGGCTGAGCTGGACAAAGCCTTGGTCAACCAGAGCAACCTAGTCTAGTGTGAGGTGTCCCTGCCATGGCAGGGCTGTTGGAATTCAATGATGTTAAGGTCCTTTCCAACACAAACCATTCTGTGATTCTATGAAATCTATCCAACATCTATCATCTTCATGGTGTCACTTTGCCAGAAGTAAGGAAGAAGCAGCTGATATTGAATCCCTTCATCTGTCTAGGGGTAGGAATCTAAAATTTGTAATTTTCAATATTTTATGTCTCAATATTGTATCTTAAGGGCAATATTTAAATTAACTAACACAACATAGTTGTCTTCTAGGTAGTAGTGATGGCTCCCACCCAAATAGGATTAAAAAATGGAATTTACTTAGCCCTTTAAACTACTGTCTGGGAAAAGAGATTTTTTTTTTTTTTATGTTTTTATTTCCTATGTGTTTTGTGAAATATTTTGCATTTGAAAAGCCTTACACACAGAGCTTCCCTAGTATCTGATTAACCAAAGGATCCTACATGTTCTCATCCTTATAGAGTCTTGTATGCATTTAAACTATTCTTTCAGTATAATAGATGTTATGGGATAATGCTTTAAGACATCCATTTGAAGAATGTGTCTTGTCTTGTCTCACAATCTTCTTTCCTATTGTCACTGGAAAATTGAGGATATTCTGCCTAAATTTATGAAGCCTAGGGATGCTGATGACAGAAAAAATTGCATCTTTCTACATTTACCTTGTGTACTCATTTCCCACAAGAGCCGGTACCCCAAAACCATAAGTAATTCCTGTTTATTTGAAAGTAGTTGTGTATAGACTGTATAACTTCTACAGGAAAAAAAACCCAAAACTTTCTTTCACATATTATCTTTTACTTAGGATTTCAGAAAATGTTCATGATATTTGTTTCAATGAATAGGCTAAATTAATTGGGGTTTTGTAGTTACTGAATGCTTTAACTGGAATTTACTAAGTGTGAATTCCACTGACAGTTTATAAATACGACTCTTAGAAACTGTGGAGATTCTGCACTTCTGCAGCTTTATCTCAAGTATTAACCAGAGTAGTCATGATATTTGCTTAGATCCAACAAATCATTTGCGCCTTTGCTTAATTTAAGAACACAAACAGACTTTTTGTATGTAACAGTACTTCACATTGTCTTAAATGCTTTGCCAGAGTGGGACCAGTATTACAGTAGAGTAGAATGAAAATTAGCTTAAATGACATTGCTGTAAATCCCAAGGAATAAATATTGACTTCACTAAAATTTTCCTCACAGTCTTTAAAACCCATACATTTGACTTACAAGACTTGGGAAAAAAAAATCTTCATTCTGTCAACATTTTTTTTGTTGTCTTTGAAATGTAGTTAGTGACAGTGTACTAGGCTCACACAGAAAAATAAAAGGTTAAAAAAAATTAGGAGGATTCATCTATATAAAACTGAACGGAGTTTCATTGTAAACATTTACCACATTTTTGGCAGAAAGGGGTTGATTTTTATGTTTATGGAGATTAAGTGTTAGGTTATATATCACTGCATAACTCAGATTTTCTTTCAAATTTATTCATGACTGGAAAATCCAGACTAATCTGCTGCAATAAACATTCATTTTTAGGGTTTTTTTCAGAAACCCCTATTGTAAACCTCTTCATAAAGGACTTATTTATGTTTTGCCTCAGTGATTTTCTCTGCATGCTTATAATAGATAGAATGTAATTAAACTGAGTGGGTAAATAATAGTTTATTTTCAGCATGTTTTCTCTTGTGGCCTGCAATCAGATTGGTATCTTCAGCGTATTTGTTATTTGCAGTTGTTTGATGTTTAAATTACAGTAATAATTCTAATGCAGTTCAATAAGCAGCAACTTATTATGAGGTTTTGAATTTTAAAAAATGAAAAGAGGTTGATCATTTTTGATACAGTGGAGAGATGATCGACTCCAGCCTTGTAAATCCCTGACTTCAGCTTCTGCTCTGAATAAATACATAGGGTGGACTGAAAATTTTCCAGTCCAAATATTTACAGTTTAGCAGTTAGTTTTGAGAAAGATCTCTCCTACTAAACCAAATCGCTACACTATTTCTGGGCAGAAAAAAGAATCATAGAAAATCATAGAATCATAGAATGGATTTGGTTGGAAAATACCTTAAGATCATTTAGTTCCAATCCCCTGCCATGGTAGGGATGCCTATCCCTAGACCACATTTCTCCAAGCCCCATCCAAACTGGCCTTGAACACTGCCAGGTTTGGGGCAGCCAGAGCTTTTCTGAGCAAGCTCTACCAGCATCTCATCACCCTCACAGGGAAGAACTTCTTCCTAATATCTAACCTGAAATTTCCCTGTTTCAGTTTAAACCCATCATCCCTTGTCTTATCCCTACAGTTCTTGATGAGGAGTCCCTCTCTGACATCCTTGTAGGAGCTCTTCAGATACTACAAGGCTGCTGTGAGGTCTCCGCTCATACAATCATTCTATGATTCCATAATTTCCAGGCAGAAACACAGAAATGAGCCTAGAAGTGCTAAAAAATAAAATAGGAGTGAACACTGATAATTCCTAAACACTAATATTTGCCTAACATTAGTAATGGTATTATGCACTGCTATCTGCCAAGTGAATATGCAGAATTTTTTCCCCTGAAACACCTGCATCTGTATTAAAGTACAATGTAAATCTACAGTTTATCTTGCTCACTGTACTAAAAGCTCATTCAGAGTCTCCTATACAGTGGATATAATTATTTCAAAGACCAAGATTCAAGTCTCCTCTTATGTTTAGATTGTGGAGAGCCACCTTCATCTGTTCCTGCCTTATGCAGAAGCAAAAAGGTGAAAGATGTTTTTCCAAAAGCCTGCTCTTCTTGAAGGGAGGGAGCCATGTGTCAAGGAGCTGGTTTTGCTGAGCGTAGTTCCCGGGAAAGCTGTCCTACTGAGGAGCAGGCTTCCATTTGAGGATAGAATGACCAAGATGAATGGCTTTGTCCTGCTTTAAAACTCTTTACATCTCTGTGGATGTAGGCACCCTTAGTGCTTAAAGTAACATTCATTGAAGCAACGTGCTAAAAGATTTTATTCAGTTCAGACTGAATTAAGCAAATGGAAAAAATATGCAAAATATTGGTCTCAGTCTTTTGCATGAAAGGACAATATTTTATATAAATAATCAGATCAATGGATTGTCCTGCCTTTAGAGAGCTTATTATTCAGTTTATGAGAGAGGGAAGTAAAGCAGATGACCCCTACAAGTTCGTGAAGTGTAAAGAAAAGTGATATTTAAGTTGTCTTTTGGGTCAGTTCACACTTTCCAACCTGCAGTCAATTATGTCTGTTAATTTTGTCTTTATTCCCAAAAGTGTGTATAAATACATTTCTTCATATACAATCTGCTTACAGAAAATAAGATCATTATTTTAAGGGATCTTAGGGAAATAGTTTCAGAGGTAAGAGGTTCCAATTGAAGTTTTCAGGGTTGAAAGTAATTTTTTATATGTTTCAGGGCTGTATATCTTTGGCTTATACCCCTCAGTAATTACTGCAAGCTCCATGACTGTGTCGTGGTTTACATAGGGAATGTTAAAATCTGCAATTGTTCCTGTTGTCTTTAATAACTAAAATCAAGAAGCAGAGCAGTGGTTTTCTCCCAGAGGTAAAAATAATTAGAAAGTGTAGCAACTGGTGTTTGTATTTCAGTAGGCAACACTTGTCTCTCCAAGTATTGTGTATGCAAGGCCCGTGTGCTAGAGACGATGTCACGCTTCTTGTGCCATCTTTCACGTCAAGTGCAAATGTGAACCTCAGTGTGCTGTCCAAATCCAGCTCTGGTAATTATATACTGCCCATTTCAAATTGCTTTGTAGTTTCAGTAGACTGATTTTTTTAATGCTAGTGCCATTATTCTGGTATCTATCTCTGTCGTTTCCAAATGAATTTCAGTTTAGGTAGCATATTCTTTCTTTCCATCCCTAAACTAGATTCTTAAAATATCATTTGCCTTCATAAAAGGAATGCTCTGTTATAGAAACTCAATATTACCTATGGTAATTTGTTCCGCATAGAGAGGATGAACAATTCTCTGTTTACTGTTAATTTTACACCATTTATTGTTGCAAAAATGCAACCATACCCATCAACAAATCTGAAGAAAGCTGAAGAGGGGCTTTTGACAAGGGTGTGTAGGGACAGGACAAGGGGGAAAGGCTTTAACCTGACAGAGGGGAGATTGAGATGAGATTTTAGGCAGAAGTTCTTCCCTCTGAGGGTGGTGACACGCTGGCACAGGTTGCCCAGGGAAGTTGTGTCTGCTCCATCCCTGACAGTGTTCAAGGCCAGGTTGGACAGGGCTTGGGAGCAACCTGGTCTAGTGGAAGTTGTGCATGTGGGAGGGAGTTGGAGCTGGATGAGTTTTAAGGTGCCTTCCAACCCAAACCAGTCTGTGATTCTGTAACAACACATCCTAGGATTTTTGGTGATAATTATATTTCTGAAAAGCAGGATGGTTATGAAAGGGCAGTTTATTATTTTGTCAAGTTGGGAGGCTTTGAAATGGATCCACTGTGTTTGGATACTGTCAGGTCAGTGGTTGGAATGGGCCATGATCTTCTGATTTTGTGAGCTGAATATTTGTGGTAGTTTTATTTCTATACTATTACTGTGCAAACAAAATGAATTGACAGAGAAAGCAGTCAGCGCATAATGCACTCACTAATGTAAAATGTTGTCTGATTCTCTTAACATTGCCAGTCATCAAAGTTCTCAAAAGCGGAGCATTGCTCTTTTGCAAAACAAGCAGCCAGCATTATGGACTATACACCACATATCTATTACTGTGTGTGGAGTAAGTATAATATGTTGGAATACCTTATAAAATATTGTAACCATAAATTACATTCGCCTGCACAGTATCAGAAACAATGCATACTGCTGAACACGTTGCATCAGAACTGATAGAGCTTATAATAGCAATAGAAGCCATCATTTATTTTTATGGCTTGGTTGCTTCTCTGCATTCTTCTCTACCCTTGTTCTGTCTTCTTTTCTGGGCATTTGTTAGTGCTTTTAGTGCATTGTCCTGCTTGTGAATGTAGAAAAAATTAAGAAGGCTATAAAAACTGAGTTAAAAAGTTAGACAAAATGATCTTGGTTGAAATGTCTTAACATTAAACTGTCTTTTTTATTAATATTATAAAATTAATTTATGTTGTCACAACACCTTCATCCCATCAGGACACACATATTCTAAACAAATTGCTAGTTGCAGATGGTACACAGGAGCGTGAAGAAAATAACCTGAGAGTACAAAAGTGTTTCCACGTGTAAAAAAATACATACACACATATATTTAACTATGTTTTTATATATAATATTCTAAAAATTTTGGCATATGAGTTTTGAACTAAAAATTCTACAAATACTCACCTAATGGCCCTGGTTTTTTTTATTTGCTGTAGGTATGCAGTTAACCAAGATATACAGTTCCTGATAAAAACATTTCTTTTCAGGATGTTAAGGTTGCACATCCGTTATTATCAATCTTCCTAAGAAGAAGAAAACCCTTGAGTTTTCTGTTGCTAGGGAAGGTTGCATTACGTATGTCTAGATTCTTATGTGGTTTTTACTGCAGTATCCAAGCATCCTCAAAACAGATGGGGAGATGAAGTACAGTGAAATTAAATTCAAAATTACAGAGGAAGTCTATAGCAGACTTAGTAACTTAAGTGAGTCTACTGGTATGTTTAATATAAAATTGGGTGTTCCTTGTAAAAAAGATCCACTGAACTAAGGAGCTTCTCCGTAACCTTTTAGAAGTCATAGTAAACTGTTGATACACAGAAAAATGAAGCATGGTTTCATACAATTATCAGGGCTTCCTGCTTGAAGATAAGTTCTTTGCATTTGCTTGAAGGTACCTCAAGCTACCTCTTCAAATTCTTTTAATAAGTACTCTATTAACTATGAAAACCTTTGTTGGCTGATTTTTATTTTTTTCACAAATACAGATAATATTTTTTCAGTCTTAGGAAATTACCCTTAATTTTGCCATCTCCTAAAGTCCTCTCTGTCTTAACATTGATTCTACTAAGTATTTAAAGCTATTATATAGGTTGTATCTGGTATTTTGCTGTTACTGGAAGGTTCTTGTTCTTTCAGCATTGATGTATTTTTTATCCTATGGTCAGGGCTAATGCAGATCTTGATTTGTAATAACAGATGAAAAATGACAATTTTAATAACCTGTGTCCTCAGTGTCGTCTCCATTTCTCCATTATCTTTCACTCATACTGTTTTGTAGACTCTGGCTATAATTTTTTTATGAAACCTTTTACCTTCAGAGTTGCCCACACAGCTTTGCACACATATGAATTGGGAATATACTGGAGCTGAAACGGGGATCCCTCTGGATTTTGGGGAAGCATGGAAGCGTATCCCAGGAACTGGATTTTTATGTATTAACTCTAGTACAAGTAGGTAGTTATAGTCTGCAGCCAAAATGCCATTACAGCAAATACTTTTAAATTTAGGGTACCAAATGTGTAATCAGCATAAAACATTGCGCTCTCTGGATGCAACTAATAGTACCTATTTATCATTTGCTTAGCAGTTAGATGAACTATTTCTTTGTTGGAATAGGACAGCTGTTTCTTAGCACTGAAGAATATTTTTGTAGAATCACAGACTAGTTTGAGTTGGACGGGACCTTAAAGCTCATCCAGTTCCAGCCCCCTACCATGGTCAGGGACACCTTCCACTAGACCAGGTTGCTCCAAGCCCTGTCCAACCTGGCCTTGAACGCTGCCAGGGATGGGGCAGCCACAGCTTTTCTGAGCAACCTGTGCCAGCGCCTCACCACTCTCACAGGGAAGAACTTCTGCCTAAGATTTCATCTCAGTCTCCCCTCTGTCAGTTTAAAGCCATTCCCTCTTGTCCTGTCCCTACAGGCCCTTGTCTAAAGCCCCTCTCCAGGTTTCTTGTAGCCCCTTTAGGCAGTGGGAGCTGCTCTAAGATCTCCCTGGAGCCTTCTCTTCTCCAGGCTGAACAAGCCCAGCTCTCTCAGCCTGTCTCCTCCAGCCCTCACAGCATCTTTGTGGCTTCCTCTGGACTCTCCCCAAACCTATTTCAACCTAGTTTCAGTGAGGAAATAGGGAAGAACCTGCTGAAAATGTAGTTTTCTCAGACTGTAACATTATGAAGACTAGAGCTAATAATAGCCATATTTTCTCAAAAGGTGTGTCATTTCAATAGCTACATGTGTCTAGTGATGAACCTGAGGTTCAGAAATACCCCGTGGGTTTTGTGAGGTTTCTATCCAAGTATAGATAAGCCTCCTCTAACGTTGTTTTATAGTCAGGCCCTAAGACTGTATCTCAACATGATTCCAGCAGTCTGCAGTAAAAGGTAGCGCATTGTTTTTAGAAAATCAGTTAGATTTTAAGTCATAGTGCAAGCTAAAGATACTATTTCTGCAGATCTGATTATATTTTTTCCTCTTCCTGTTTATGACATTGATTTAATTTGGTTAATCTACATGCCAGTTATATTTTCAGTGACATAATTCTTTGTTTCTTAGACATTTAGCCTGGTAGATATGCCTGAATAGTAGTATTTCCTGGATTAATTTTTGGCACCAAGGTTTTTTCATGTCTCCAATTCTGATATTTAATCCGACATGGCTGTGTATTTTTACAAACATGGAGACTTCTGTGTGTTCACAGGCAGCATCAAGCACTTGAGAATTTGGAAGCTCTTTCTAGAATCACTGGCTTATGTTGTCTAAAATAGAAACTATTTGATTAAAAATAACTTGGTTTGCCTTTGTGCACCTCTTTCTGTGAAAAAGCAAAGGCGTCTGTGTCCTATTAATGCTTACATTAAAAATACTATAACTCAGGTGGATTATCCTCCTGGAAGTCACGTACATTGCTCTTGCCTCAGCTCTTTCTCTGTGTATGTCAAATTGTTAAATGATCTTCAGGTTACTTCGACATATTTGCAGCTTGAATACTTAAAAACATGCTACTCAGACAAGTAAGAAGAAACTGATTCCAGCTGGCTGGTAGCAGGTCTCCACGTTTTTCTATATTCTAGTTGCCCAATATGTATTTTGAACCAATGCATTCTTTTGCACTGACATTTACAGCAAAGAGTTATTTTGCTTATAACATATTGTTCTGCTAAAAATAATAATAATGTCTCTCATGCTGCTTCTTGTCTATGTTAATTTTGTATGATATAAGATCAAGATTGTGGAAATTGTCTTAAGAGGATTAGATATTTTGTGATATTAATGTAATATTCACATCAGCATATGGCGATTGGATCTCAAGCTTTAGTTGACTCCCACAGAAAAAATGAAGAGGAAATTATACTTGCTTTGCCCAGTCTTACTCAATTTACCCTAAACACAATAGTGAAAATTGATATCAAGGCTATGAGCTGGGCTGTATATTACTTTGTTAGCTAAATGTGCTGTGAAAACTTTCGTTTTCTGCCTCAGCATCATTATGCGTCACTACAATTGGTATACTAGGAAATGGCCAATATTATGTTATATTTTATATGTAGTAGCCAAAGACTGACTGAATATAATGTGAATCTTGTCTAAAATATGGAACTCAATAGTGATTATCCAAGATTTTTACTTCCACTAATTTAGAACATCTTCCCTTAGCTACTTCATCATTTTTCTTTAATATTTTAAAAGATAATGACACTCAGAAGGTTTTTGCTGTGTTATGCAGCAAGGAAACCCACTATAAGCATATAACAGCCATCCAGGATGAGTGAAGCTCTGTTGGAAGAGACCTAAAGAGGTCAACAAGGCTATCTCTCTCTTCAAAAGTAAGATGAAATTCCTGGCATGTATTAATCTAACCCAACAGGTAGTTCATATGAAACCTTATGGAGCCTTGATTTGAAAAATCTCTTTTTTTAACCCTGTTGGACTTTTTCCCAACTGTAACCTTTTAATTTGTTTCTGTTTTCTAATGACATACAAAGTTGCTGCAAGTTTGATATGCCGATATCCCTGATTATTAGTTATTCATGGTGTTTTCATGATATTTATTTGGTTCTAAGCATAAATTATATATGTTATATCCTTACAGACATGCTTTTTAACCTGCTGTCTTGGATAGGAAGAGCACAGGGGCTAATGTGTTTTCTTTCCTTTCAAATCTAAAAGAAAAAAAGGCTCTCTCTGAATTAAGTGTGGGAAATTATTGCTTGTGAGAGTTAGAAATCTGAGATCAAATGTGTCACGGCTGTAGCAATCAGTAGTTAGTGAGGAAAGGAATTTTTACCCACTCTTAAAGTGGTAAAGACCTTATTGATAGGTTGGTTGGTTTGGTTTGTGTCAAATTCTGTAGTAAGAGCCTGGACCACTCTCTGGAGTCATGCAATGAAATGCTAGCAAGTGATTGCAAGTGGTTGTTGGGAGAACTCTGTTAACAGAAGATCGAATGTAAAAGATCTGCTATAGCTTATACAATAAAGATTTTGTTAATATAGTGTTCTTCCTAACAGTGTTTACAGGGCCTTGTGAATTAATTAATGTCCTGTCATCTCTCTAAATGGTTATTACATGCTTTAGTTCATTGGAAAGCTTGTGAAACACTCTGCTTGCATTCTGGCTAAAGAAAACCACATCAGTCTCAAGGGCTGCCAGCTTAAATAGCATTAAATACACTAACCACCACTGTTTTGCTTTAGAAGTCAGACATATGAAATTTTTTTATTTTTATTTCTGCCTAAACATGCATTTTCACCTATCCGCTCTTTGCTTGGTGTGAAATGGAAACTGGTATTAGCTCTGTAATGCAGATTCCTTCATTTCTCAGGGTCATATTTCCATTGAGATCCAGATGTCAAGTGCTTATATGGAACAAATAATTCATTTTTGTTTTCCAATGCTTTCCTAGATGAGCCCCCTGTCGAATCCTGACAACTTGTGAAGACTGTAGATTTTTGGGACAGAAGGTATAGCCCTGATCTCATGAAAGTGAAAATGTGTATGACAACTGCAGCATATGATTTATTAAATGGCTGTGTTACTCTGTTAACCATTGCATCATATCTGCCTCTACTACTTCTTTTGCTAGAAGCAGAGAAATTATACCCATAACTCAAAAGTATGGAATCAGTTTTGGCTAAATATCTCTTTTGAAAAAAAAATATTTCAGAAAGGTTTATGATTTGTTTATAGAAAAAGTTTCTTTAAAGCACTGGAGGATTGTTCTTACAATTATGCATATACAGACATCCAGTGTTTTAGAAAACAGTATTTGTAAATGGACCTAGACAGAACTATGGGTACAGGATTTTAAAATATTAGTAATGCGTTCTTATTACTATATAGTATAGCAGAAAACCTCTTTTACTATTTATATGTATGCTCATACATGAGATTGCATGATGATTGGTTTCCCTGCCTGATTCAATTGATCTGAATTGCAGAAGTTAACAATTTAAATGTCAGTTACTAGTCTTCCTTCAAAATTTGCCCTAAGCCCCATTCCTAGCAACTGTTCTAGTCTTTACATTGTAAGGTATTTTTTATTCATGGAAGGATAAAGAAGAAAGGTAGCAAAAGCATTTACTGGGTTGTGGATTTGTTTCTGGTGCTAGGTTTTGGGTTGTTTTGTGGTTTGGGTTTTTTTTTTCTGTAGTCTTATATTTGGCTAAGGTACAACTAAGCTGAAAGTTTTCACTACCAGAGACCACTCTTTCAGGTTTCTATTTTATTATTTATGATTTCTGTAAAATCACTAGGCTGCTTCAAGTCTGTAGCACATTACCACATCTTAAATGACATTTGATTCTGCCATATGACATTCTGTGTTGTGACACACCAGCGTAATATCATGATTTATCAAGTTTATCAATATTTACTTTATCCTTAATATAGTTTTATCTAATCCATCTATTCATTTGACTTACATTCTTAGTCACTAACTGCCAAAACACAGACACACAGTTTATCCTGGAATATGGTATTTTGAGCTAAGTTCCTCTTTATGCTGCAGTTTAGGAAAAGTTTAGCAGCAGTTTAGCCAGAAAGAGGTTGTGTTGCATTATGGCATTTTTCAGATGAAATTTCAAAAGGCTGGATTTGGAGAATCTACTAACCAACTGTGAGGATTTATCAAGATCAAAAGACTAAGTGAATTAAAAGAGTGAGTTTCTTTGGCCAAGTCAGTTGTTTGCATTTATTTAGCCAATAATACTTTATTGTGACATTAAGGTTATTTATGTGCATTTGGAGTCTAATAACATCAGGGCAGGGAATCAGAATATAATTTCTCAAGAAAAATGAGGAGGCATGACTGATTAACAGTGTGTGTGGCCCCACTATTCTACATAACACAGCAAAACAGTTCAAAAAATGAATTACTGAGTAAAGGTTAAGGGAGCTAGTAGACAGCAACTTTAATAGAATAATGTTCTGAAGAGATTCTGGTTTTACTTATATAAAGATCTTTATATTTTCTTTCATATTGAAAAAATAAAGAAATACAGGTTAAGACAGTTAGTTTGAAACTGGGTTTGTGAAATAACATGTTTTGGCTGCAGTGATTTGCCCATTCCATCATCCTGTACAAAACACTAAGCACAAGAGCTCAAATAAAGTGTAAAATTTCTAAGGCAAAAAGAAATGACTCCATGGAAATGAGGTTAATTTTGCACATAGTTGGCTGGAGGTTGGTTTTTCATTTTGTTTTACAGCTGCATTGCCCACAATAATTAATAACAGCAACAAAAAGAAAACTTGAAAATGCCAAACCAAAAGTGTTTAGCCAGAAAACAAATTACCTTGAAAATGAGATATAAATGCATAGAAGGGGGGAACACATAAAAGGAGAAGAATTTTTGACTTCTGTAATTATTATTGTCACCTCTAGTAAAGGCATGAATCATTTGCTTCTGCTGAGCCTTCCGTTTACTCTTTGTGTGGAATAATATTCAAATTGAATATTCTGGACTGTGGAGGGAGTTGAGTGTTTCCTTAGAACAATATAGTCAAGAAGTTTTTAATCTTGTCTCTGTTTTCCAGTTAATGTAACTGTTTAAAATGTACATATGTACATGTACTGTGGACTAGAAAGAAGTTTTGCAAATACCATGTGAAGATATTTTCTCAGTGACTAATTGTTGCAGGAGCCTAAATACTTAATGTAATACGTTACATTCTTTCTCTTACCCATTGATCCCTAAAGCTTAATCTAAAGTCCAGTGAAGTCAGTTGAAATGATTTACTACTGTAGAGTTTAATTTACTAATGGCTGTTAACAAATAGAAGAAAGCTGGAAATCTGCAGGAGTCCTTTTTTCCCCTTTCCTGTTTCCTCCCAGGTTGTATACAGTCACTTGAATAATGGAAACTGGTGAGATCTTTTATGTATGCTGTATAAATCTAGTGACTAGAAGATTTCACCTATTAATAGCTGTTCTTGCTGTATATTTTGATCTGTATGAATCTTAGTATATGTTAAATCTCTAGTTTTCTTCATTGAAACCTGGAACTTCCTTTCACTACATTGGAATCATGATAACTGCCATCCTTGTATCCTCTTTCTGACCTGCAAACAAAGACCTATCAATAAGATCAATAGTAGATAGTCTTAAATTCCATCAATATGATAAAATCATATTTATTCCTAAAACAGTTAATACTTGGGAATATTCCGTATGGAAGTGATGGTCTGGAGACCGAAATGGAGGTGCATCTGCAGACAACTTACAAGCAATCCTTGCTAGTAACTTTTCATGCCTCAGTGTACCTGTCATGTAATTGTTCATTTAATCTTTGTGAATTTAATTATTAATGAATCTTTAATAGAAACTTGCTAACAATTCTTACGTGATTTAGGAGCTTAAAACTCATAATTGTAGATTAATTACATAAGTAGAAACCAGAGCCCCATTTACAATCAATTAGTTTTAGTTCTGTGAACACCACTCACTCTTTGGAAAATAGAACTTAGGCTTATAAATCTTAACGTGCTTGATTATTTGTATGCTATTTTTTTTACTACAAAACAGACATAAAATTTTCTAGTATCAGCTATTGAATCTGAGATAAATATATATTTGAATCTTTCCAAAAAATAAACTTCACTTGAATGAAAACTACCAACATTTCTACTCAATTTGTTTTAGATCCAACAGGAAAAAACAGGTGAGTAAGTACCAATGCTCTAATTGAAGATACTTCATCTCAAGAGCCCTCTGATTATGTAGAGGCCTCCCAGCCACAAAAACCTTATACAGCGTCAGGTGTTTAGCTTTCCTAAAGTAAGCCTGACTAATAGGTAACTTCTGAGTTCTGTTTAGAAGTACGGTAAGGTAATTTACCAGAGTAAACTAGAATTGTCTGCACATAAATTCCAAACAGTTTCTTTTAATAATGATCTGCTTAGTAGTGTGTTTGCAGGAAGTTTGCTTGTTGCTCTTGTGACTTATTCTGCTCTTGGATTTAGTGGTAAAGTTTCAGATGTCACCAACCTCAAACAGCAGGAATGAACATCTGCTACTGTCATAAACTTGCATAAGTATCTTTTGTGATGTCTCTGAGTGTGAGCCTGAGTATGGCCTTGGAGATGTATTATAGTGAAGTACCTTCTAGGGCAGATGGTCAAATTGAAATTATTTACTTAGGTAACACAGACACACTCTTAAATCTACATGAAATAGTTCAATAGAGTGCATACTACAGAGGAAGGAGAACAATGTTGGAACAGGCTTTCCAAGGCAGTTGTGGAACCACCGTCCTTGGAAGTGTTCAAAACCCATGTAGACAAGACCATTAGTGACATGGTTTAGTGGTAGACTTGGCAGTTATGGGGTAATGGCTGGACTTGATGATCTTAAAGGTCTTTTCCAACCTTGTTGAT
>JANHGB010044147.1:0-34973 GCA_026283785.1 Coracopsis vasa
GGTTGGACACAGGGGCTTGGAGCAAGCTGCTCTAGTGGAAGGTGTCCCTGCCCGTGGCAGGGGTTGGAGCTGGATGACCTTTAAGGTCCTTTCCAACATGAACCATTCCATGATTCTATGATGGAGGCACCTTCAAGGAGTTGTAGTTCGTTCTCTACCACAGCCTCCACAAACAAACCAGGAACCCAGGCTCCAAACAGCGAATGCTGATGAAGTTGTGCCCTTCAGACAAGGGCCTCCTGTGTTTCAGCAGTGGTGGGTGCCCAGCCTCCTGTGAGGCACGCACAGACGGTCAGAGCTGCTTCAAGGAACCCTAGGAAGGGAAGCAAAGCAAAGCAATACAATCGAGGTGATGCAGACAGCGAGGATGCTCCTACTCACCGGGATGCAGGGCTCCTCCCAGCAGCAAGTACCGGCCTCAGCTGGTCCCAGGCACTGCTCCAGCTCTCGGTCAGAGGCACCCTCCACCCAGGGGAGCCGCTCTCCTCAGTGGGGGGGTATTTATGGCTTTCAGCTGATGGAACCTCATTAGCTGCGTTCTCACCTGGTTCACTGCTAATCCCTGGGCCACTCAGCTGGTGCAATTAGCACCTTCCCTGGGGGGTGAGGGAGGAGGAAGCCTTGGCGCTGAGGTTTAACCCTTTCCAAGCCAGAGGAGATGCTGTGAGACCACAGCCCGTCCCTCCCCATGTCCTGTAGCACGGTGGGTTTGGTACTGGGTGCACCCCTTGCTCCTGAGAATGGCTTCCTCTGCTCCAGAGCAGCTTGAGTAGCTGCATTCACTGCTCAAGGCAATGCTTATTTCCATAGATTCAAAGTTTAGCCAACAGGGGCAATTACCTGCATTGTTGGGTTTGTGTTATATAGCACAGAGAAGGGTTGATCCAGAAGGAGCTGGGGGGGTGCTTGACCACCCAGACCTTCTGGAGATGATCGGCCAAAGAAAGGAATTGTTTTCTTTCATTTAATTCAACCCTAACAGTTTAAGCTTCAGCATAGAGGCTGCTGAGAAATGGTAACTCATGAACCCCCATAACACAACCTCCTGCAACCATCGGCTCACATCTGGAGCACTGTCAATGGGCAGCAAGGTGTCTGATCAGCTCTGGCAATCCACAGGGATGCTTTAGGACACCCCCAGTCATCAAATCTTTACATGTAATTGATATGCACATTTATACATGTATAAATATATATGTACCTACAGACAGCACTTTTATCTCTTCAGCTGGATGTTAAAGTGGCACAAACAGAGCACCCAGAACCCACAGCAACAGAATTCCCTGGTTCCTCTTGACAGCTTCTGGATACTGGTGTTTACTGGGGCACCTGTGGTGCCTCCTGTGCTGCAGTGTTTGCTTGATCACAAACAGGCAGATCACAATTGGGATTCCCTGGGCGGCAGAGAGAGCCAGCTGGGAATGCTGAGCTGGTATTCCAGCTCCTCAGCTTTTCCCTGAATAACCATCTACAATGCAGAGGTGATCAACAAGCAGGTGACATGGCCCAAGGAAAACACACAGCTGGAAATGGACCAGCATGTCTGCCTGCTCCAACGTGCATTATAATCCCACATCATACTTTATAATGACTTAACCCCCTGGCTATGTTTTAACCCCCTGAAATACAACATCAGCTGCTTTGCGCGGTTCCAGGCATTAAGAGCACTGCTGGATTTGAACTGTAATCCTTGATGCAGAAGTGTAATCCAAGCAGGACTAGTACATATGTGTGTAACTGCCCAAACCACCAGATTAAAGGAGCAGCATCTGCCTCAAAGCAGCCGCTGGAATTCCTGTGCCATTCAGTGCGAGGAAATGAAACAACTCCCTGGTTTAATTTTCATTTCAAACTAACCCAAATCCCCACTTCTTATCTTCTCCCTGAATACATGAAGGGAACCTTTTGTCTGTGCTCTCCCTGCCCAGCACACAGGTACTTGCAGGATGGGCAGGCAGGCC
This sequence comes from Coracopsis vasa, assembly GCA_026283785.1. NCBI lineage: Eukaryota > Metazoa > Chordata > Aves > Psittaciformes > Psittacidae > Coracopsis > Coracopsis vasa. The sequence goes on from JANHGB010044147.1 coordinate 1,962, forward strand.
CCATGCACCCGTGGACATGAGCCCACATCCCCAGCCTGGCTCCCATGGAGGGTGCAATGAAAGGCACTGAAAATGAGGGGCTGGTTGCTTGGCACTTCCAACATTTCCCCCAGGTTTCAGGTTGGCAGGAGGAGGAATGCGTGAGAGGAGTGTGGGGAGGCTGCAGGACTGAGTGGAGCAGCTTTCAGTTATCACGAGCCTCAGACATGGTAATGGAAATAGCATCCTGCTGAGCTGCAGGAGACCAGCAAGGACCAGCAAGGACAGCAGCTTCCCAGCACACAGCAGCCTCTGAGTGCGTGTCCTGCCTGCACCCAAACCTCACTGGGCTGCAGAGGAACAGATATGAAAAGGACAAATTCCTCGAAGCAGAAGGAATGAGACTGATTTAGAGCAGGTGAGGATCTGGCTGCTGGTGTCATGCTCTTGCTGGATCTAGACGCTGGTGGCTGTCACCTGGATCTTTAGGACCAGATGCCATCCCTCACTGGAGGCATTCACACGTAGCTCACATTGGAAAGCTCACCTTGGAAAATGACAGGGATTGCTGTCTGCTCCAGGTTTCATTTCTCCCAGCTTGGAGGTTGTAAACCGGGGCCCTGAAGCCAAGCTGCTCGGCTGCTGGAACACACTGTCCCAAACACCATCCCCTCTCTGAGAGTAGTGGGGAAAGGACCCGTTTGCACACCCTCATCACAGTCACCTCGTGTCTTCTTGCCTGTGCTCCCAGCACCCTCATCTGCAATTTTCCCATGTTTCTGCTGTCTCCCTGGACCATAAATCATACACCGCAGGACGGCGAGCGGAGCTGACAGAAGACATCAGCAATAAGTCAGACAAGGCAAAAGATACCACGGCAGCAGAAAACAGGACAGTGCTTTAATAATAGCATCTATTTTATTTATCATGCTCTCTAAAAGTTCTGCCTGTCTGTGTCTCAGTACTCTGTGCCAGGGGACAGGACAACTGAACATAATAAGAGCTGACCTGAGCTGTTGGGGAGAACAACAACAAAAGACAATGAGGAAAGAGCCTGAACATGAAAAAATCGTCTCAAAATGCAGTTGTTCTCTCTCAAATCTCTCATGGATGATGCACACGGATCCAACAGCACTGCTGGATCTGTCTCCCTGTTTGGGATTAATACGTGGGATGGTGCTATTCGGTTCTCTGTCATACCTGGTATTGCTATTTGCACTGGGGTCAAATGGGTGTGAGATGCCACCACTGAGATCAAGAGTGACCAAGGCTGGTCTTGACCACCCCAAGTGCTACATGATGGCAATCAGAGTCCTTAAGCTTGCAAACCTTCCTGGAAGGACATGCTGTTGTGTTGACCCCACATGTCCTTCCTCAGGCTGTGCTGCTGTCTGGCACACAGCAAAGTGGAACAGCATCTTCTAAATATAGAGGGGTTTTTAATGGCTGCAAGAGGTGAAAACATCCTGCATTTATCTGTGCAAGGGAGCACCATGGGGATTTCATAATTAAACTGTGCACATCCAGTTGCTATGGAGCTTTTACCAGTCCCTGTATCCATCATCCAGAGGAAAATGGGTCAGTGTAGCTCTCTGCAGTCACCAGTTCCCAGATCCGGTTCCTCCCTTGCAGACCATCATTTGAGCTCACTGCGCTGGTGGAGGAGGTCATGGTGTGCACCAGCAGCGCTCTGCAGCTCCTGGCTTCTCATCTGAAACACGGCCAAGCCCATGGACATCTCCACCACGCCACAGCCGCGTGGCTGCTCCAAACTGGGGCCCTGCAAGGACCCATTAAGAAAACCTGCCTTAATTTTCCATACCTTCAGCAGTGTCAGTCCCAGATTTCAAGGGAAAAAGCAGAACCCAGCCCTGCTGAAGCCCAGAGAGCAGGACGCAGGGTGGCTGCTGCTCCCTTCCTTCATTCCCTAGACATAGAATCCCAGTTCTGAGTTTTGACAGGGATGTTCTACCTGGAGGTAGCCTTTTTCTACTTAATTTTCTGTGAAAACCAGCCGAGAGCCCTGCCATCCCGCGAGGGATCCTTTGAGAGGGCTGGTGCAGCAAATAAAACACAGCCCAGCCACTTCCTCCCAGCTGCTTCAGGAAAAAACCCTGTGTTTCTTGATCCCCTTTAATAGGTTTATGTAAAAGGTCAGAGCAGTTGTGTCCTCCCTGCATCCAGGAAAGGAAAAGGCAAACCAGACAGCCCAGCAGCTGTCCTCAAGGTGGGTTTGACCTTATCAGATGTAGGCAGTGCAGGGAAGCACATTAAAAAGGTGCAATTAGGCAGATGCCTCTGAGACCGGGACAGTGAGAACTCCTGCGCAGCCAGCATGGGCCCGTGACATGGGCTGCAGCAGCATCACCTCCACCAAGTGCTGAGTGATGGAAAGCAGTGGGGTGTGTGCATAGATTACAGGTTTAATTATAACCTCCCCGCCCCCTGTTCGGAGCAGGCAGAGGGAGATGTTGTTATTACTCAGGTTCAGTGCAAGAACTTTCAGATCTTTGCTTTTTTAATCAGTCAGACCAGTGGGGATCAGTGCTTTGAAGCCGCAGAAATGCGGTTCTTGGCAGGCAAGGTCATCCCAGGAGCAAGTGCATCAGCTCACTGCCTCCAGCAAGGGACAGCACCTCCTCCCAGGCATGGCCATGCACAAAATCCAGTACCCCCAGGGCAGCAGGATGGGACCGATGCGGTCCCTCCCCAGGAAGGCAGGGATGGGCGAGGATTATTCCCATTATTTCGCTATTTGCTGTGTTAACCTGAGGACAGAGGCACTGTAAAAGCCCTAACGAGCACTGTGTGAAGAGGGGAGAGGCCAAGGGAGCTATTTACTGACAAACACCCAAAGCTCCTGGCCAAGGTGGTGATTTATCAAGCTTTTTATGCCATCAAAAGAAAGAGCCGGAATGCTTCGGAGGTTACAGCTCAACAGGCAACAGAAGCATCTTTGGGGATGTTAACAGCAATGTCTTGAAGATGAAAAGGGGACATAAAAATAATGACTGTAGCTCTATGGGAAGGTGAGAGTTCAACAGGGAAGAGGTGATACTTCAGGAGAGACTTAACCCGGCCTCAGCCCCTGCTCCAGCTGGGAAAACAACTCCAGCAGCCACCAGTGGCTGGAAAGATGCTGGGGATGGGCAGAGGGAAAAACACCAAACAGTTCCCAGTCCCATGCATGGGCTCCCGTCAGCTCCCTGCTCACTCCCGCTGCAGGACGGAGGCGAGAGCTCACTGCAAAAGTCCTTTTAACGAGGCTTCATTAAAGGGCAGGGACTGGCGCCGGGTCCTGCAGCTGCAGACACCTCAGCCTTGCCATTAGCACCGGAGGGTGCCGGCAATTACAGCGCCGCCGGCAATTACCTGTTTACTGGGTTTGCTGGGTTTGTCTCCCTTCTGAAGGGGGATGCAGACCCCACACAGCCTTTGATGGAGCTGGAGACTGGGCCCTGCTCCGAGTGAGGTTATCAAAGGCTTCATGTACCCCAGACACAGCTGAAGTGCAGGGAAAATCACCTCATTTTAGTGTAAAAACAAACACTGCAACAGAGAATATAACCCCGTTCTGTCTTTGATATTGTCTAACCAAAGGGGCAGTCCCAGAGGTGAGAGGAGGAAAAGCACATTGTGCATTTCTGAGATTTTCCAGCGCTGGTCCGGGCTCCTGAGGTTACACCTTGCACATTTATTTATACACGGGTGACTTAATTAGATGTTCTTTTGTCTCAAGTGGCAGCGAGATGAATCAGCACTCTCTGTATACATGCAAGGTCTCTGCTCAGGACCAGCTCCCAGCACCTCACATCCCCATCATTCTGAAAGGTCCTTCTCCTGCCTATCCCTCCCCTCTCATCTGAGGAGCTCTCCATAGATCAGTTGGAGCCTATGTTGCTATAATTTGTCAGTCATAAAAGCCAGAGAAAGCAGAAGAAAAGGCTTCTTGGGATTAACTTTGTTTCTTTCCTGCCTTTGCGTGTCCCAGCTCCCCAGCCCTGCAGGCACCAAGGAATTGCTCTCACCTTTCAACATGCATTCTCTGAGGAGCTGGGGAGAAGCTGCTGTTTGCAGAGCTGAAGTCATTTATTCAATACCTCATTAAGAAACCCAGATAAGCATCTGTAACCAGTCCAGCCCACAAAGCCCCACTATGGACCTGGATGCCGTGGATCCAAGGGACATTTGGGTCCTTCAGGGCCATGTGTGAATGGCCCCCCCATCTCCTTTGAGCAGGACCCTGGGGTGCCCCATCACATCACAGAGCATGGGCAGAGCCCTCAGCACGTGTTGGTGCTGCAAAGGGGCCCTGACTTCTACACTGGGTTCTATTGCACTGATTTTTATCCAGCAGAACTGGTCCCTGCTGTTTTAGAAGCGAAGCCCACACGATCACGTTCCAAGTGGTGCAAGGCTGAATGACAAAGTTTTACACCCAGAATCTGGCTTCATTTTTCATCAATGTTTTCATATAACATTCCCAATATCATATTATAAAGAAAATGCATGACTCTGTCAGCCAGATGTCTGCGCTCCAGCATGTTCACTGGCAACCAGGAATTCCTCCTGGCTCTGAAGAGGTGCTGCCCACCTATTCCTGCTCCAGGAGCGCGATGGGTGGGAAGCACAAAGCAGGTGCTGATGCCCAGGGCACGGTGCAGGACACAGTGATTCTTCCCAGCTTTCTCTTGCTTTCGCTTGGGCAGGATTCTTTTGCTGGCAGATGGGAGTGGGTTGCAGCATTATTTGATTACTACTTATTTATGGCAGTCCCACAATATTCTGTTCCACCAGGGCAAGAAGCCATTTGCAGGGGGTTGGACATGTGAGTGGGAAGTCGTCATGAGTTGCTTTTCTTCAGCCCAGTGATTATGCAAGAGAAGATGGAGTGTCCAACCTGCAGCATTCGGCTGCAGAGATGGGTCTCAGAGGGGCAGGGATGGACGTACCATCCCCAGCAGTGTCTGGGAGGATGAGGTGTCCTGCCTGAGGATGGAGGTGACAAACCATAGTCCCTGCATCACTCAGCACTTCATGGCTGTTGTATCTGCTCCCATCTCTTTGTTGAGCCCAGCTTGCAGCCAGACTTTGCTACTCCAGATGCAGATGGGTTTAGGGCTTGGAAAAAAGCCTCTTTGCATCTGTATTTTCAGTGAGAAACTGTGATATAGCAAGGAAAAACAGAGAGATAAAAGCCTGGCTAACCTGGCACCACAACCACTGCCTGCTGAACTCCCCTTGCAAAGCAGCCTTCTGCAAACAAACAACTCCATTGCAAGGAGTTAAATCCCTCCCTGGGGTAAAAGCTCCAAGAGAACAATCCCTCCTCCAGCACAGGAGTGAATTCAGTAGGAAAAGAGCTTCCCAGGCCTTTGCATGGCTGTGGATGTCCCCTGAACTTCCAGCCCAGCGACTGAACCCCACTGCCCATGGAAACAACTGGGAGGGTTTAGCAGGGACTCGCCTGGCTCCAGACATGACACTTCAGAGTAAACCTCTCCCTGTACCTGGGGCTGCCGCTGTTATTACTTCCACAGCAGAGACAATAGGATTTATTGAAGGTTTTTTATTTCCCAGTGGTTCCTGCAGTGCTGTTTGTGTGGGGAAGATAAACTGTCTCATCATTGCCCTGTCTCCAATCGGATCTCATCTTCAGTTGCTCTGTGGTGACGGTGACATGTTGACATTTTGGTCTGCTCTGATACAAAGATAACAACAAAAAGAGGAGAAAGAGGAAAGGCACCAAGTGCAACTCCAAAACAACATCATCCTGGCCTTTCCTCGGGCACCAGCACACACATACGTGACTCTGGAGTCACTGGAGGCGAGGTGATGGCAGGTGTGATGTTACCTGCATGCGTGTATGAAATAGTGGGGTTTTCAGAATGGTCCATGCATGCTCCCAGCTTTGCCTGCCAGGGGCTGGGCACTCAGAGCAGCATCTTCTCCTCAGGCTGGGGATGCTCGGGATGCAGTGATGGGTGTGAGATGGGGTCACACACAACCACGACACTCTGTTACCGGTTTGTGAAGCGGCACCTGGTATGTAGGGCATAAGCTCCCCAGAAAACACTGAGAGGTTTTGATGCTGTCATTAAGCAAAGGAATAACATGACCAGATGCTCTGGAAGAGACTCCTGGATTCATCAGTGAACAACAGAGAAGCCACAATGATTAAACATATTAGATAGTGAAAGACAACAGAGGATTAATTTCAGCACTTCATTAGGGTACCTCTAATCTTCCCCTTCATTATGATCTTCCTTCTCTTCCCCTCTGTAGATTGTCCACATGTGCTTCCAGAGACCATCCTTCAGGGAAGAGGGAGGTGTGAGATATGCCAATGTTTATTTTAACAGCTCCTTTTTTAGGGCTCTGCTGTGAACACACTCCTCCTGTTGAATGGGCTTGTTGCTATGGGATGAAGTGATCCACGTTCCCCAGTTCTGGACTGTTTCTCCTCTCTGCTTACACTCAGCTCTTATTCCTTGTCAAAGGACACCCTTGGGTGCAACAGTGCCTTGGCTGCGTGGTCCCATGGAGTGTCCTACCCTGCCCCTACATTCCTGCTTCCAAGGAATTAACTAGCACCCACTGGATTGATGTTCAGGCTCCTGCAGTGAGGAGGCAGAGCCCGGGCTCAGGGTTGGGTCAGGTGGGTGTTTAACAAAGCAGAGCACTGATGATCTTGATGTAATAGATGGGAATTAAAATATTAATTCTGCATTTTATAGTTAAAATACAAAACATATCAGAGCAACCCTGGGCTCAGGCCTGGCAGCCTGGCTCAGCAGCAGCAGCTACTGCTGCATGCTATCAGCAGAGAGCATTACAGCTCCTAACACAGCCCATTAGATACCATCACCCCCAGGACAAATGTCTTCCTGACCCTGAGCCGACAGCCATCCTGTGCGAGGGCCGATTGCCCTTCCGCAGGTTTTATCCCATCTGGTTTAGCTGCAGAAGCTGTTTTTATGCCAAAGCCTGGAACGTTTTACAGCTCTTTACCAGGCTGGGGCTCCTGGCCCTGGCTCCCAGCCGGGACCAGCAGCACCGCACTCATCACCACTACAGTGAGCAGGAACAGGAACATCTGGCAGTGGCAGAGCAGCTTCTTTGCACTGGCATTATGCTAACACAATAACCATGGCTGGTGATGTAAAGCCTGACAGTTTCTCCTCTGCAAAATGCAGGTTTATGGAGTTTCCGAAAGAAAATGTTATGGCTAAAATCTGGGCACAGAGCCCTGCTCCCTCAGAGCAGCTCATCCTCTGCCTTACTGCAGCAGCGGCTCTGCTCCAGGCACCTGCACTTGAGTGGTAACATGTTAGGTACTTCGGGATGCTCAGCAGAAATCCAGGATCTCCTCCTGCAGAATGGCCTGTGCTTCCAGAGGCTGGTTTCCTTCCCAGGGGTGGGTGGGATTTTGATCCTAATGCCTGCAGAGGGCCAGCACCCAGACCTGTGTCTAGCAAGAAGACAGGCACTCAGACCTCGCCTGGTACCATCATCGCCATCACTGCTGTAGTAGAGGATCGCAGCCCTGGTTTGCTCCATTCACTGCAAGTCTCAAATGCCTCTGGCCACTGCTGCATCCATGATTTGTGCTGATTCTTCGGGGGAAATGATAAAAAGGAGAAATGTGGAAGCCTGGAAACATCTCTCAGCTCCTGTCTGAGCATCACAATGTGCTGTGCTGCCTGTGCATTGACAGCTGAAGGCTGCCAGCTCTGGAGCACTGTGTGCAAAAGGATACCTGGATTGAGAGCACAAATATTTATGCTCAAAGCCAGTGGGCCTGACCTAACACCTTTTCCTCAGGCTAACCTAACACCTGACACCTGATTGCAGGGCACACCTGAGCCTCATTCCTCAAAGTGCCGTTGGAATCCCAGCTCCCAGATCTCACTCCGTGTCCCTGGGTCCTTCTCATCATGGCACTCCAGATCTAGCCTTTTATCCTTCCCTGAATACATTTTCTTCCAGGTTATCCCATGCTTCTGCTTTCTCCCTCCTGCAGCTGAGCTGAGCTAATTTGCCCTATGCCCATGGCCAGGATCACTGGAAGTGTCTCCTCAGCTCCTAATTTAAAGTCCCAGCACAGAGATCGAGGCTCACTCTTGTGGCTTCACACTGCAGAATCACAATAAAACCTCAATTGAATGCCTCCTTCCAAAGGGGACCTCCCCGAGTGGATGTCAGCCCCTCTGAGTGACCCTTCGCAGCCCCGCTATGTCTATGTTATTATGGCAGGCCATGGCCAATGTGATGGGGAGAGGAAACTGCTCAGGCCACAGAGCGGAAGTGTTTTAACATTCATTCAGGGTGACAGTGCCCTCGTGCAATACGGCTGGTAAATGCTAAATTGCCACAGATGGCAGATTCATGTTTCCTGTCCCCGAGGTCCCTCGCTTGTGGTGCTGGGGGCTGGGTGTGTGTGCTTGAGGAAGGACCCACATTGCTGCTGCAGGTACTCAGCCGCATGTGGACGCCTTGCTTTTTGGTGCTCAGAAAGTGCAAAACTTGGGGAAGTGTTCACAGAAGGGCAGGGAAAAGTGATGCTGAATTGGTGAGGTCTGTAAAAGCCAGCTCAAAAAGCCATAAGGAAGGCAAGAAGGAGCTCAGCGTGCATCTGGCGAGAGGGAGCTCATTCACTGCAAAGCAGCCCCGGAGCTTGGAGGATGCTGAGGGGCAGGAGGAAGCAGCATCCTCTGGACAGCCACAGTAGCAGAGTGGGTGGAGGTGGCCCTAAGCCCCTGCCTGGGTGTCAGAGCCGGTGCTCTGGGATGCTGCTTTCCATCCCAGACCAAAGCTGTTTCTCAGGGTCATTTCAACCTCCTCTTGGAGGACAGCAGAGCCCGGTGCCTGGAATGGCCATGGAGAATTCCTTATGTAATCACTCCTTTGCATTTCTCTTTCCATTCCTTTTTTGGTTTTATTTGACAGATTTGCTAAAAAACAGCGTGGGAATACAAATGACATGTTCAATACAGATCAGCTCCTGGCTTTACAACATCCCAAAGAACAGAAGCACCACATTATCACAAGCCCTTGGTGCAGCCTGAGATCAAAAAGTCCAGCGTAGGTCTCTCTGGCACGGTGCTGTTTGTCATGGCTTGCACTGATCCCTGCTCCCAGCTCTGTGTGCACCAAAGCCACTTTCCTTGGTTGGCTACCCTCGGTGATACATGTCCTCCTACAGTGATTATACAACAAACCCTTAATGGCTGTGAACTCGTACAGCCTGGTGGACCTGGGGACTATTTTACAGGAGAAGGAAGCTGTTTGGGGTTAGTTAAAGCTCTGTGAGCCGGTGCCTGTTCTGCTGCAGATAAGCTGCATCCTTCCTTTGTACTCGTTGGATGTGATATGAAGGTGGCCATCCCTTCCAAATGGCTTGGGAACCATTTTTAAGAAGCGAATCACTTAATCCCCTTCAGGTCAGCAGAGCCCTTGCTACTCCCGTTGCTTCCCTTCGGCTTTTGCAGATTCCAGGAATTGCTCAACCCTGGGGCTGCCAATCAGCCACCCACCTCCTCCTGGCTTTGGCCACTACAGTGGAGCAGGCCATAGACTCATTGAGGTGGATCCTGTACGGCTCCGTGCTTCATAGGAGAGACCCATTTTTCTTCTGTGTCCATATCTGGTGGCTGCATTCCTCCAGCTAACAGCTTGCACAGCACAGTGGATATAATCCGTGCCCATCTGGCTTTTATTTATTCATGACAGGCCTAATCCTGCAGCGTGCTGTTGGGAGGAGCTGAGCCTTGCAAGCTCCTTATTCACCCCTGAGGAAACAGAGGGGCTCAGCACCTACCATTGTTGGGGAGGAGCACATCCAGGATAAATTAATACAAAGAGAGATGTGTACATTTGTTTTTACAGTGCTGTAAAAGCAGAGTTATTAGGAAATCAACGTGTAATTGCCCTCTTAATGACTCTTTCCCTTCTGCACTCATTCAGAGGCATCTCTATTGTACCAGGTATAAAAGGAGCAGCTTCACTGACGTGGTTTATGACTTTATTAAACCCAAGGATTGTACATGAGTAACTCCCAGCTGCCCAGCCGTCCCTCCCCGCTGAAGGAAATGTGGGGTTTGGGGCAGGTCCAAGGCCATTTGTCAACACAAAGTATTAAAAGGCTCCACAATTCTAAAAAGTTTTAATTGGAAACTCCAGCACTTGCTTTGCAGGGGTTTAATGCTCCAATATGGAGCTCTCAGCTAATGAGCAGCTAATTAAGGGGCCAGGATTCATTTTTTCGTGATAACTGTCTCCATATGGGCTCTGCATTCGGTGCTTGCAGAACTAATGAAGGTCGCAAGAGGAACAGCAAAGGAAGAAAGGAACATTTTTAGCTCTCGGTGTTGTGATGATGCTAAGCAACAGCCAGGATTGCTGCCCGGCTTTTAGGCCAGGTGCTGAGCTTCATTTAATTCAATGGGACAGTCTGTGTAAGCACTGTAGCTGCATTTCACAGCCCACTGCTGCTCCCATGGGCTTTGCCACCGGTGGGGGAAGGATGAGCTTCAGTTCCTGTATGTGAGCCCCAGAATCTGGGGTCTTCCCAGTCACACACATTGATAGACATGGGCTGGAGAATGACAAAGCATCACACTGATGAGGTGCTGAGAACTGCTTTGCCTGTGGTCTGAGCTGACACCATGCACAGCCATGCTGTATTCATGTCCCACCATGCCCAAAACCTGGAAAGGGGTCCTCTGGAGGGAGGGCTCCAGGGAAGGGAGTTGTCTTAAAGCAAAGGATAGAAAAGCACCATGGTTTGGTGAACTGCAAGTATGAGAACAAGCCCCAACAGATACCCCATTCATCCCAAGGCAGGTGTGAACCAGCTGGAGAGCATTGGTTCATCTGACCCAAAGGATAAAGGAGCAGCAAATCAAATCTCTCCACTTACAAATGGTCCTGATTTCAGCTGGGATGGAGTTAATTTTCTTCCACAACAGCTCAGCTCTGGAGCTGGGACTGAGCATGGATAATGGGGCTGGGAGCAGAACCTGGCTCCTGCATCAAACTGAAAAGCTCACAAACATCTACTGCAGTGCTTTCAAATTAATCCCTTGTAAAATATTAACAACACATAAACACACATACAAAAAGTGTGGTCAGATGCTTCTCTGAAGTAACTCACTGACTCCCACGGCTAAACTTGCCTCATGCACCAAATAGGTAAATCACAGGCTACAGAAAGCAATCCTCTGGGATGTGCTTGTCTTTGAATGGCTCATCCACTTGAAAAGTAATACATACCATTAAGTATATGACCATATGGCATCCATTTATAGAATATTGCACTACAGGCAAATAGGAGCAAGGTACCTCCCTTAAAGTCCTTTTCTCATCTCATTAACTTTGGGTCCATGTTACAGAAAAGCTTCTCTGTCTTTGGTGTGTTCAAGGACGTTTTGCGCTGTTGAGTCTTGTCTTAAATGAATTGCACTAGGAAAATGAGAATCTAAATGTAGCAGTGCCCTAAAGCAAACAGCATTATTTTGCCTTTCTGTAATTCAATTTATTTTTGCAGATCAATGTTTTGAAGCAATCGTGTTCTTTTGTCCTCAAATCTTGCCTAATGACAAAGCTGACTTTGGGTAATTTGGCACAGGGAATGCTTCGGTAGCAGTATGCCTGGCTGGGTTGGTGGCACATTCAGGCGATGCTCTGCCATGTCTAAGTGAAACATCTCCCCAAAACCAGACAGTTGAGCTGGGACAATCCCCATGAACACCTACAGAGGTCTTAGGGAAGAACCGTCTGGTGCTCAGTGCGATCAGCACAGCTCCATGGACAGGGACAATAATCTACACCAAGAAACAATTCAGTGTGTGGTACCTGACACCAGCCCTGGTTCAGAACTCCAGCAAGACTGTGTGAGCATCACTCCGGTGTGCTTGAGGTGCTATAGATGGAGCCCAGCCCTGCTGTAGGCATCGGCGCCTGTCCCATCGACTGCAGCGGTAGCTGGATCCAGCTTTACATCTGATAAACCCAGCGTGCTCTCCTTAAATCAGTTGGCACTGAAGAAACACATTAATTAAATAGAAATGACTGCAGGGTCCTTACAGCTTCTTGGCTTAACAGATTTCTCGTGTGCATTGAAGATCAATACTGCTGCCAATTACACCATGGGTCTCTATCCCCATTTCTTAGCTTCTTGGAGGGAAAAGCACCGCTATATATTGAAAATCTCCACAAACCTGGCAGTCCAGAGCTTTGGAAACACAACGTGTAGCACAGAAACGGTCCTCAGAGAGCTGTCCCCATTCTGGATACAGCCAACATTTCAGGAAGAGGAGTAGTGCTGACATAGGGCAGTATCTTAAACCTGTGCAACTGGCTCAAACATCTGCATATGGAGGTTCATTCGTTGATTATGGTTTAATCCAGCTGTGGGAAACCACAGATCGGATCATTTCAAGGCCTGTGCTGTTGTACTGCAGCATCCTGCAATGCTGTGAGGCCCCTGCTTTGGCAAAAACAAGAGGAGTGATTGTGTTGAGTGTTCAGGCCCCAGCAGTACCAGTTGCTCATCAGAGCAAGCGTCACCATGTCATTAAATGAAGGGAGGTTTTTGCTAGCATGAGAGTACAGCAAATTCAGGATGAGCAGCACTCTAAGCATCTGAGAAGGAAAAGGATCCGATTGCACCTGGCAGTCCAGGGCTCCATGTCCCAACTGTAATGAACATGACAGACAACACTATTTCCTCCTGTTGTAGCCCTGATCTCAATCACTGTCACCCCCCGACCCCATTCGCAAAGGGAAGAGGCTGAGCAGAGCAATGCCAGCAGCCGCAGCCCACATCAGCAGGCAGCAACAGCACAAGGATCTTCTCTCCTTGAAGGAGTATCCGTGAGGCAATCCCACTGCAGGAGCCCTCCATCCTCCCAGCCCCGGCTCCTCGTTGCCAGCCCCTCCTGGCAGCGGCTGCCCACCAAGGGGGTTGATATGAGATGATCTCTAAAGTCCCTTCCAACCCAACCATTCTGTGATTCCATGAATACTCAATTCAAGGGGTAAAGGAAGTCAGGATGATTGCTTCACCGTTACCCCCAACCCCTGCACTAATCCCTGTTACTGCTCTCGGTCACTCATACAGAGAAGACAATAATCAAAGCAGGGAAGTCTCCTAATATTTTTATTGTTCCTTAGATAACTGTGGATAGTACAAAGTTTTCCTCTTAAAAAAAAAATTAATTACCTTCACGTTTCCATAACCAGGGCTTCCCATGGGAACCTGAGGCCACAGGATTTCCACAGAAGCCATTTCCAACCACCATAATGCTATGTAGATAGTATAACAGTAAGAGAATATTCCTGTAATTATCAACATGAAATTGGTTATCTGTGTATAAGGGTGAACACTGATCTTTTTTTTTCTTTTTAGAAACAAAACCATCATTTATTAATCCAAACTACATCATTGCATTTACAACATTCATTGCATAAACTGGACATACAAAGTTTTGCCACCTCTGGTAAATAACAGACATACATTATACAATATATTTGCTGAATACATAAGTTCAAACAATATGGGTACAACAACTTGTTCATAATACATACTTAAACCATCGTGTTTAATAGTTACTAAGACACAGATCCATGAGCTACTTCGGGTCTCAGCACAGTTAATCTAAGTGACAAGAACACAGTTGAGAGACAGTAGCTGCAATGGAAGGCGAAGAAAACTAACCTGTGATAGGTCTTGTTCAGACAGCGAGCGCTCCTCACGGGTCAGCTTCTTCTGCTTCGAGATACAAATCACACATCCATCACAGCTGACCGGGACGTCGGGGGAATGTCCATGCAACCCACACACAGAAGAGAGCGCGTCTCCCAAGGATAAACTATCAACAGTCATTGCCTTACTTTAGTATGTACTATAGGTTTGCTATCGGAACAGAAACAAAACAAAACCCAAACTGAAGTGGTTCTTTAAGTGCAGTTCCAGCTGCAAGTACATGGTTATTCGTGAGTCTATAACACAGGGCCAGACTTCTAGAAATGTAGAGGTAATGCTGATCTGTCGGGTTTATGCTGAATAATCCTCCGTGATGTTGGTCTTAATTTTGGCAGCTGTTTATATGTTTACTTATTTAAAGAGTGTTTTCTTGACATTAGTATTTCCTTTTAAATTCACTTCTCCCTTTTCTTTCCTTTTTGCTTCCTTTTCTAAATCAGTTTCTAAAGAAGGATGGACTACAACTCATCAGACCTGATGACGTGGAAGAGGGTGACATTGTAAAGTATTTGGTGCCCGTTGTTCCAGGCATAGAGGGCCCGATCCTTGGGGTTGTAGTCCAACATGGAAATGTGTGAGTACTTGTTTTGGAAGGGGATGTCGATGTACTCGTAGGTGGAGGCGTTGGTCTGGTAGGCGTAGTGCACCTTGGTACCTCCCGAGTAGCCGTTGGTGACGTAGAGCGTGCCGCAGATGATGAAGGCCTCCCCGGCGCTGCGTTTCGGGTAGCTGGTGTTCCAGGTCTGGAGGCTCTGCAGGGTGTTGGGGTCCAACTTGCTGATGACGATGTTGCCCGCGTTCTGGTTGGTGGCGTAGACGGCCCACAGCCCGTTCTCGTCCACCATGAGGTCAATGTCCGAGTGGCCACCCCAAGCGTAGTGGTACATGTTGTTGTAGCCGGCATAATCCAGGCTGCGTGTCTTGAGAATGGTCTCTGTTTTCAAGTCAAACCTGATAATTATGTGGCTTTGGTATTTGTTGAAATAGATGGAACCATTGTAGACCACTTGACCGGTGCCTGACCATGGGTGAGGGAGACGGTGGGAGGTAAAATTGTCAGTATTCATGAAATCTGCCATGGATTTATATTCACGGACAAAGCGGTTGTTGTGGTAGCTGTCCATGTACCAGACCTGGGCGAGCAGCAAACACAGGGGGTTAGAAAAGAGCAGAGACCCACCTGAGCCCTTTGCACATCACCTGAGAACTGGGCAGGGAGCAGAACCCAGAGCAAGGCATCCAACCCCCAGGAAAATGCTTTGTCCAGAGCCTGCCACCTTCACCCAGAAATAAACCCAATTCTCGGAACCCCAAATTAGCCAAGAAATCAATGGAACAGCAAAGCTTCCCCAGGGGTAACCTGGTATCTCCCCATAGCATGAGAGCTTTCCTGGGACCTGCTGTGTGACTGGCACCATCCTTCCAGAGGGCAATTAACATCTTTGGCTAGACCCAGCACATTATGTTGATGCTGCTCTTGCTTCCTGCAAGCCCCATTGTGGCAGCACCCAGTGAATTATCCCAGCTCCTGCGTAGAACTCCATTAATGTGGCATGCAGAAGCAGTGAATGGAATCACTCATTGTCAAGGAAATTCAAAGTCCATATTGGTTTAAAAATCATACACTTCTGCATCAAAAGCTTAAACCAAGGCCGCTATGAAAGACAAAGCCACCAAAATCCTGCTATCAGGAGATGGGGAAGAGATTTTAGATCATCATTTAAGTGCCAGTTCACTAGGGACACTGTCTAGACTCCTGAAAGAAAAAGCTTTTGTCATATGAAACCAATTCCGAGGCAAATGGCCAAGCTGTGCAGTTAATATCAAGAATATCCATTCAGTGAGTGACGTTCTATATGCAGTTACTGCCTACAGATAAAGATAGCTGCTTTCCCTAAAAGCTGGTTAGGCAGGAGAAAAGGTAAATGAAGCAGCAAGAGGAGCCTTAAAGAAGCCTTAAAGGATGCAGATTTGGGTACTGCTGTAGCCCAAACTTCTGCTGCAAATAAACCCATTGTAAAAGCCAATAGTGTTGTCTCTGCAGTGTGGCTGTCTCCAGGGTCCCTTAGGAGAGACATTAGGAGACATTTACACGCTGTGTGTGCATGTGAAGGCTTTTGGCTGCTGTACTTGAAAGGCCAAGTGGGGTCTGCAAAACTTTTGTAGGGAACTTGAGCCCTCCATGGTTATCCCCCTGGAAACACTGCAGGGGGGGAAGGAATGCCTGGCAAAGGGCTCTGATCCTCACACCTCCACTGCGGGCTGCAGGGTGGCTGCAACAGCACCAGAGAAAACCCATGTGTACCAAAGCCCCCAGCAGAGACATGCCTGCAGCCTGGGAGAGCTCCTGCTCCAAGATGTGGTGCTGGGGAGCGTTCCTCACCTAAGGAGATGCCTTCAACTGAACCAGCTTGGGAAATAACATAAAACCCCCAAGCAAACTGATTGTCTCTCTGCTGCTCCCATTTCATTACCTGGAATTAAAAGAATTACACATGCCAGTGCATTGTGCTCGGCTTTTAGAGAGGCAAAGGAAAGCTCAAAAGAGCAGAGCCCCATGTCAGCATGCTGGGGCTGCAAGGTGGCAGGGCCCAACAGCTTTGGAGAAGCAGGGATTGATGGATAGCAGCATCTCATCACATGAGCTGGCAATGAGCAACCTCCTCCTGCCAATACCCGTCAATCCCAGCACTCAGCATCCACCCTCTGCCGTGCTCCTGCAGGATCACCATTCCCCAGTTGTGTTCAATGATCTCATGACATGAACAGATTAATCTATGAACCATCAACCACCTCCTGGGGTTTGGCAGCGTAAGATGGCTATGATACATTGCCCACCTCTCCTCATGGCCAGCTTCCCACTCTGCCGGGCAGCCAGCGAAATTCCCTTAATTGTGTTTCTAATAAAATTCCCAGTACATTTATACATTACATACACACAGATGCTTGTGAAGCCTGAGCTGCAGCTCAGAGCAAACTGCCTGTCGACTCTCAGAACAAACATATCCTGCAGAAAAAGGCATGGGTAAAAAAATCCCTATTAAAAATAGTGCTTTGAGACAAAACTCTCTGAAGATGGGAAGATCTTTAGCAGTTGCTCAACCAGCTCAGCTGCAACAGGCCTGACTCTCCCTTCACAGATGTATAAATCACGTTAGTGACGAGGGATGCAGCAAGCACAGCCTGAAGGGGACAGGTCTGTCCCCTCTCTTGAACAAGACGAGATACGATGTGGGTAAAGCCTTCCCATCCCACTTCTGATCAGGATCTTATTGGTTTAATAACTGTAAAATATGGAGGTGTCATATTGGGAACCAGTGCCAACCAGTTTGCTGCTGGTTCAGAGAAAGAGCCCAACGCTTCAAGTCACTGCTGCTTCATTGCTGTGCATCCATGGGCAAATGGAGCCACCCTCGGGGTGGCTTCTCCAGAGCATCCCTCATCCAGAGCATCCCTTGTCCTCTCTTAGCTACAGAAAACTGATCACAGAGCAGAGCTCTCAAAATAGGTGCCTCGATACAGCCCTTGCTGGTGCCTTCATCTTTTGATGAAGGATGCTGCATGCAGGAGGGAATTACCATGCAGCCAAGCTCTGAGGTTTCTGTTTTGTTTTGCTGCCTGCAAATCCTCAGCAAACACTCTGAGATATTTTCCATTCCATCAGTCATGGGAAGCCTGGATTGATTTTCAGCCAGTTATTGGCCTCCTACCTGCTTGGGATCAAAATTGAATGGTCTGAATGGAAAAAAAAGACCCAAACAAAGCAAAACAAATCTCCCTCTGGCTGCACTCAGTTAATTCCTCACAACAATGAAGGAGGAGGATGGAGGGCAAATGCAGCCAGATACCTTACTGCAGGTGCTGGCAGCAGAAGAGCAGCAGGGACCAGGTCCCTCTGCTAAGCCCTGGCTCCCTCCTGGCTGCCAAACCCAGATGACAAACCCAGCACTGGATTTCTCCCTGCCACAGGGGGCACAGACCTCGTGGCGACACTTCTGAGACCATGCACACTCATCACTGCAGTGAGTTTTACCCACCCTGTGGGATCCTCAGCCCCATCCTGCTGCAGAGGAGGCCAGCAGAGCCCTACGAGATGGACTAGAACCTTCCACAGGTTCCACAGGGCACAACCTGGGCTTTCGTGCTGGGATGTAATGAGTTTTCAATGACCTCAGCCACATCCCTGGAGGTGGAACACAAAGATGAAGCTGTCATGGTCTTACCTTGTTCTCTCCCTCGGGAGCGAGAGGGTCCGTCATCCACGATCCGAACCTGGACCCCGAGGTTTTAATTGTGATGGGATCACTTATTCCCGTCAGCTTGCCACAAGCTGAAAAAGAGTGCAAGGCTGGTGAGCACCACGTCAGACCACATGGCTTCTTTGGCGGGGGGTCTTTGCCAGCCAGCCCCGAAGCCCCGATGAGGGGCACCAGAGCTGGCCACCACTCACACCACACCGCTCTGCCCCACTGATGGGCAGCTCTGGGTCTATTTAGTTAGAGGTAATTATGCCAAGAGCAACAGTGGGATGCTTTTGTTTGTCTCCTGCCTCTCAAGAACCCACTGTCCTTATCACCCAACCCCAAGAAGGAGCCTTCCTGAAGCAGCCCTGCTGCTAACGTCACAGATAGCAGATGATTCGATGACTCTATGAGAAGTGTTAGCCGGGGTCGAGCAGCCAGGTAGGGAAATTAGCTGAATGCTCTGCTCATTTCTGCTATAATAGAGTGGGTGCAGCTGACATAAAGACAGACGTGCCCATTCCAGCCCTGCTGGAAACACGCATTTGGTACAGGTTATGCAAAGGAGAGAAAAAGAAAAGGTGGGAAATTATGTGCAATAAAAGCTCATCCCTGCAAACACCATTTACCAGCTCCTGCCATCCACCTTCTTCCTCCCCTATCGTGCCTGCTCACTTCGCAGACACTAATGAATTCACCAGCCTCCTCCTGTCTCCTGACTTCTTTCTGAAGGAGAAGCCTCTGGCAGGCTGGGGCAGGGGAAGGTGGTGGTGGGATGGGGTGGCTGCTCCGGGTGCTGGGTGTGCAGGATGAGCTGTGCCATGGCATGGCAGCACACACGGCCCTGGGGTTCAGTGCAGGTACCCAGGGCTGGGGCTGTGGGTGGGAGCCCCTGGAGGTGCTGCTGAGACAGGGGTAGAGCTCTGCCAGCTCAGGACAAGCTCCTTCTGCCCTAAATCACCAACTTGAATCATTGAGTGGTTTGGGTTAGGAGGGACCATTAAAGGTCATCCAGTTCCAACCCCTGCAATGAGCAGGGACACTTTCAATCAGATCAGGTTGCTCAAAGCCCCAGCCAACCTGGCCTGCAATGCTTCCAGTATGCACAGTCCACAATATCTCTTTGCTGCCTGTCTCCTTAGCCTGTTCTCATTTAACCCTTTATATTCCTGATCACAGCCATGGGACACATCCACCTCCCTCAGCTCTGAGCTGTGGCCAAAGGGATCACCTTAGCCTGAGGCATAAAATAGATGAAGCCATTCTTGATATACACCAGCACAAAATGGCCATGGGGACCACCAGTCTTCCCACAGCCTTCAGACACCAGGCAGATAAAGAGAGATCCCACTGGAGAGCAGGGAGCTTCCCTGGCCTCACTGAGACATGACGTTTGGGAGCTTATCCTCCTGCCTGGTGCATTCAAAACATCCCAGCTCCAAAGGAGAGCAAGGTACTGACAAAGGGATGCAATGGGTTACCATAATAAATGCTTAATGCCTTGCAAATTCCCCTAGCAGAGGACCAGCCTCCCTCTAATCACAGATCTGCTCAGTGCTGCCTGCCGTTATCGCAGCCCTGTGTTGCTGTTACTTTATCTTTTCTCTTCTATTTCCCTGCAGAAAAACGTTGGATAAAAGCTCATTGATTTAAACCCAAAATGTTAAAAAGCAGCAGCAGCAGCTGCTGAGGGTGAGCTGGTGTCTCTGCAATGGGGAGGCTGCAGCTCACATGTGTTTGGCTGGAGGCACATTCAGAGCAGCTCTTCAGCAATACTCTTACACAGGGCAAGGTGTTCCCTTTCTTGGTGTAGATCTACCACAGGCACTCAGATGCTGGGGGGAAGTCTAAAATGGATCCTTTAAGGCCTCTAATTAGGAAAGCATGTCCTGGTACTCATCCATGAGTCCAGGATACAGGGAAAGCCTGTGAGCTTTCAGGGCATACATGGAGGACCTGTTCTCATTCCAGTTTCCCTGGACCTGTGGCTCATGAGGGCCTGCATGTCCCTGCTCCTGGAAAACAGCACAAATCAGCCTCTTCCCAAGTGACCCTCCACAGCCAGCCTGCCCCCAGCAGCTCAGCACTCTGCATACACAGCATCTCCAGGCACACAGCCCCTTCCTCAGCCACACCAGGAATTTTCCATCAGGAGAAGACACGCTCTGCTCCAGGCAGTGAAAACAAGTGCTCCATCCTCCCAGGATACCAACACCTCCGCTCCATATTCCTCCTCAGATCCAGCCCACAAGCAATGCTGAGCAGCTCAGCAGCAATTTATCCACCAACGCAGCCACCGACACCAGCACCATCTCCTTCTGGACTCTGTGGTTCCGCTCAGGCTGCTGCTGCTGCAGCCAAGCACCTTCTCGGCTGGGGCTTCCCATGAATCTGAGGTTGGATCCCTCCATTACCAGTCCTGGTCCCATCCCTGCACCAGGGCTGTGGGCTGGGATCATCTACAGGAGTCAGGGAAAGCTCCTGCTATTAGGTTGAATTCCCCCCTGAGCCAAAGAGTGACAACCTCCTGGTTCCTCCACAGAACACTAATGGAAACACTCTAATCCCTGTATAAATAGTGATCTTTAAGAGTGTAAACAGAATAACAGATTGAACATGCCTTTATCCCATTCACACACGTCAGGGTCAGGAGATGTTTTCACTATTGATCCATCAATAATGCTTAGGAAGCCCAAAATGCAAAACAGGACCATCTAAGGAAGATGCTGCTGCACTGTTGAGCGTTGGTGCTTCCCAGAGGATGGGGAGAGGCAAACCAGATGGGAACACATCCTTTTCCCTCATCCCATGCTTATTGCAGCAGGTCCCTGATCCTGTTCTGAGCACCTCAAGCTGTACCCTGAGCTCTAGAAGGTGAACACGCATCAGGTGAGCAGCGCTGCTGCCCATGTAGAGCAAATCTAAGCTAAAACGTTCCTCTTGAAACACCAATGAGTCTCTCTGAGCAGATAATTTGCAGCAAACAGCAGTCCCCAGCAAACAGCCTCATCGTGCAGCAGCCAAGTGTCTGTGAGGTTGTTATCCCAATTTAACTCAATTAACCACCATTTGCACTGGTTTACACTCCGGAGCCATAAACAACATTGGAAATTCAATCTGTGCTGTTTGCTGTCTGGTGACCAAATAAATCACCCTCCCAGGCGAAGCCTTGTGAGACTCAGCATCCATCTCCACCACCACCCAGGGGTGCTGCAGTGCCCCAGGGCAGAAACACTGCCCAGACCCCATGGTCACAGAGAGAGGAAGAGGAGAAAGAAGGCTCATGGCCAGAAAACCCAGTAAAGCCTCAAAAAGACTCCAAACCCTCCCAAAAGTTTCTAAAAGAAAGTTGCCTGCAAGAGCATCAGTCCCCTGGGCTCCTGCCTTGCATGGAGTACGAGAGGGGGTAATGAGGCAGGACATGCCCCAGAGGAGAAGGGGCCATTGGTCCAAGAGCAAACTCTATTTATTTTGGAGCCCTAAATGGTTTGGGAGCTGCTTCCTACAGTCTGCCCTGTGTCTGCAGGGGGATCATCACAGCTGCCCTGGCTCTGGTGGAATCAGCCCAGGCTGGGCAGCTGCACCAAGGCTGCTGGAGAGGGGCTGTGGGGTCCAGGGGGATTCTGTTTAAAGAACTATCCCTGGGAAGGTACTTCTACAGCTCAGACTCAACCCCCTGCTCCTGCTGCTGTTCCCTCTCCCCATCACCCACAGCTCCTCCTCATCTCCAAGTGATGGGCTGAAGGATACAGATGCAGCAGCAGATGGTGCCCAAGGAGTGGGCACCTCTCCTCCCATCACACCCACCTCTGCCTTCAGCAGGGGAGGAATGAGAAAAGCTATTTGCAGGGCTGTGGGGCTGCCGGGGGGTTCTGCTGGTCAACCAGGCACTCCTGGCCCCGGTCTCCATCCTTCCTTATCCTACCCACTGCAGGACTCTCATTCCTGAGATGCCTGTACAGCCCCCACAGGATAAAGCTCCAGGTATTAAGTGCTGCTAACACAGAAAGCATCATTACAACCTCCACCACTTCTGTTCCCAGTAAGGCTTCAGGGTGAAATTCAAGTGGGTTGAGGACAAGATCAGGACTTCCCTGCCACCCCTCAACCCTGTTGCCTTCCCCAGGACCATCACTTCCCTCTCCCAGATTCCAAGTGAGAGGCAGCTTATAAGGACCACATCAGATGGAAATACAGGGGAGGCATCTAGAAACAAGCAAAAGCAATCCCACCAGCAGAGACGAGAGAGAAACAAAGCGTTACCTTGCCAAGGATATAAAGTGCTCAGGAGAGATCTGATCTTCCGTGAAGTTATCTGAGAGTGTAATTTCATGTGTGCTACCAGAACAGACTGCGGAGCAGTCCATGAGTTTAGATTATCTAAACTGCGTAACAAGAAAGTCAATAACGTGGGGAGAAATTAAATCAAGTCAGAGCTGGGCCAGTGACCAGCGGGGAGGCTTCTGCAGCTGCAGGAGGCAGCACCCACCTTCCCCCTTCTCCACTTCTGTTTTGGGTAGGACATTGGGATTAGCTATGGCTGTGTCTCTCCACAACAGACCCAACAGGCTTCAGCCAATTAATACCCTCTAACCGAGATTACAGATGAATCTCTCATGTTTTAGCATCGCTGGTGACTTGGCCTGATGGAAGGGGCTCCCCTGGGGAACAGAAAGGATGGGGAAGATTTCCATCCTGCTCCACTACGCCGTGCTCTTCTCAATGGGGATTTGCAAGATGCAAAAGGGAAAAGGGAAACCGAGTCACAGCCTGCACACACACACACACACACACACACACACTGCTCAATGTGGTGCATGAGACCTCTGATGTGCCAGGTCCAGTTTGCAACAAGATGGGGCATCGATGCACAAGCCACACGGGTGCATGTGTTTGCTTTGCATAAGCGCATGGACCGCATCTCACTGCCCGCTTATGCAAACGCTGCAAAACGCCACATGCCCAGCCCAGGGCCTGATCCTGAAGCACTTGCACCATGAGCAGCATCACTCCTGCGAGTAATCCTCAGCAGGACTACTCCCAGGATGGATGTTACTGATGGCATAAGGATGTTCAGGATCAAACCTGGCTGCACGAGCTCATCCCTTACAGCCAGGCCCAAGGAGATGTCCAGTCTAGCATCTCTGCCTCCAGATGGGATGCGTGGGTTAACACCGATGGTGTTCAGCCAGTGCCACCATGTTGGTCTGAGCCTACCTAATTTTTGCATGCATGCACGAAGCCTTTCTTCAAGATTTGACACTCTGTTCTGAAGCTCTTCGTAGTCATAGGCGCCAATCTCTTCCTGGAGTTCGTTTAGAACTGACGTCAGATTCTGGACCTCCTCTTTAAACTGCAATACCAATTTTGCATCGGCTTTGTACTCTTCCAACACTGGTATCAAAGGCCTAAGTTCCTCCATTTTCGCTTTTATTGCCTGCAAGGTTAAAATAAGCTTGGTTCAGTGCTATGCGTGCAAAAATCTGCAACCCTCTGCCTTGACCTGGTCGCTTCCTACGTGAGTGCAAATGTTCATATCCCACAATTATTATCATTTAAACTAGTTCAATTATTAGTTTGGTCCAAATGATGTATTGGAAAGAACGTATTAAACAGGCTGCAGAACACCAAAATATTTGGGAAAGGCCTTTATTTGTCATTTTTAGAATGCAACATCTTAGGGTTACATGCTTCAGATCACATACACAAAGAGTTGGTTTTTGTCGGTTTTTTTCTTTCCAAAAAATAAAAGAAAAGAATAGATATATATGCATTGACAAGGGTTTCAAACTATTCATGAAATGCATCTACAATTGCATGCAAAGGAAGATCTCAGTTGGGTGGTTCAAGGTTCCTTAGTGAGATATGGTGCTAATTTGGAAAATAATCAAAAAAATCAATGCATGGTGCAAAATGCTCTGTGGCCCTCTTTTCATGGTTACATGGGAGTGAACTGCTTCTTCAGTCACTGCAGCATTGAAAAAACTTGCTTTTAAGTTAGCCCTGTAAGCAAGAAAATGAAATACTGTTGAGGAACTAGCTCGCTAACCTGCCTTATATAGATAGCCATTCATAGACACATAGACTCTTACGGACTAGAGAGAGAAAAAAACACCACGAGAGCTCCAAACCACTCACAGTTTAATGCTGGCATTAGCAGAAACAAAATGCTGTGGCTGTTATTTCAAATGGTGCTTTGGCAGCAAATTAGACAAAAAGCCCTTACTGGTTTTCGGCATGCTATGAGGAACATCAAAATCAAAGTCATGATCGAATTTACTTTGCAGAAATGGAGGGGTTTTATATATCTTTTTTAACGCAATGAAGGCCTCATTTAAAGGCACGCTACACAGCATTTTGTTGAGGATGCTTTGCTCCAGCAGCTAATGAGTAGCCATAAATATGCATGCACCTACCCTTAATGAAGCATGTTAGATACACAGAGCGTACCTGGTGCTGCTCAAACTATTGCACACAGTGGCCAAACTCCCAGCGGGCACGGCTGGGAAATGTGCCTGTCTGCTGAAGCAGCTGGGGCAGAATGGGACCACAAATTGCTCCTCAGCCTCATCTCTGGCCTTCCTTCCCATCCCCTCCTCTCTAAGTCATGAGGCTTTTCCTCCTGCGCTTTGCACTTGGGGAATATATTTACTTTCTTATGTACTTGCACTTGCTGGTGCAAGCTCCCTGGCTGGCAACGGGGAGGATTTAACTCAGAGGATGGAGGGGGAAGAAAATGAACAAGTGAAAAAATAGAAAGGAACTCATGCTTAAATTGGAAAGCTGGTCTTTCCATCCAGACTGCGCAGCTATATTTGGGTCCTGTGATAACCGGAGATGGGGAGTGGAGGAGGTGGAGTTGGTGAAAAGTTCTAAGAACCTTTTCCGCAGCTTTTGATGATGTACTCTTGGTATTTCAGTATTGAACTGAATTTTTCATTTCAACTAAAAAAGCCCCGATCTGCTCTAAAACACCAGCTGCTGGGGAAGTGCCTGCAAACCGGGGTGAGGATCGGCGGGTGCCTGAGCAAAAACATCCCCAAATTTTACTAGAAATCTTCTCCATTTGGGATTTTCATATCCATTAACCCAAAGCATTACTAAGATTTATGATTCCAAATATTGCCAACAGCCTCTTTTGGGCAATTTCATTTGTTCCCAATCAGTTTCTTGGAATTTTCACCACTGTTCCCAATGGTAGCTTCACTGATACCTTCTCATTTGTAGGATGCCAGGACAAAACACACAGAACCCATCAGAAGGTGCTGACTCTGCTGCCAACACCACTACTTCAAACTTGGATGTTTGCACATCCTTGAGATGGGCAGTTTGCCCTGAGGACTGCTACAGCAGTGGTACTTTTGGGGTTGATATTCTGATCAGTTGCCCCATTGCTACAACCACTCCTTGGAGGGAGGCGAGTTGGTGACAGCCCATTGTGGTTTGCCAGAAATGGAAACAGAATCCCAGATCCTGGCTCTTCCCAAGGAATGGGTCCTGGACATGGCATGGAGCCATAGAGGCGAACCCACCTCACTCTAACCCCCACCACCCTGGGGTCTCCCTGCAGACCCCCGCTGCAGGGAGATCCTACACTGCTGATTGGGCTTGTAGGTCTGGATAGGTACAAACGTAGGCTTTCACCCTACAGAAAACTATTGCAGATGATGGAGGATGCGATGCCACAGCCTGGATCTGGCTGTGCTTCGGATGAGGGGGAGCTGGATGGGTGGATGATGGCCAGCACTGTGTACAACCAGACCAACGGCCATGTGAGCTGATGGGGACCAGGGCCACAGTCCCATGTGCACCCACTAAATCCCTGGCCACAGCTTGGTAGCAGTTTGAAAGCAGACATACCTTAAACTGCCTTGCCAGGTGCTGCTTGTGGCTTTCTTCCACTTGCTTGAATTTTGATTCCAGTCCCCTCATCTGGTTTTCCATCTTCTCCACGTACTGTAGGTCTCTTTGAGTCCGCCTGTCCAACACCTCTATCGACTGGGACATGTTTTGCACCTGCCAAACAAGAAGAGACTCAGTTAGAAGGTGCTTCCCTCACAGAAAGGCAGCCTCATCACATCCCAGCGCTGAACCCTTTTCCTACACAGTCGTCAAACTAAAGAGTAATGCACCTCTGCATTATTTACTAGTCAATCAATATGACCCATGCTCTAAACCAGAGCAAATTGGGTTCATAAATGTCTATCCTGCCATACTTCAGAGAATAATAATCACACATGCAGACATGGGTTATAGTCAAGGCTAGAACACATCCCTCACGATGGCCTCACCATCAAGTGAGGAGAGGCTCTCAGTTGAGCAGAAGCACATCTGACTACAAGAAATACTTCTGCTGAGGTGCACATTACCATTTCTTCATGTATGTAAGTGACACTGATTGCCTAAGTGCAAACTTTACTCCCAGCTAGTAATACTTCATTAGCCAAACAGCCCTACTGCTTATATATACAGCATCTGCCAAACAAATCCAGCTGCAGGTGAGGGCATTCCAGAGCTGGGAAGTACAGCAGGAGCTCCTGCTTCGGGTGGTCCCACTGGAGCCTGCCCACCCGGGTGGTGCTGCCATGTCAGCATCTTTCCTAGCCGAGCGATGCCGCATCCCTGCAGCGCCCATCTGGCCCTGCCGAAGGAATGATGCAAGAGGGTTGGCTGGGCTCATCGTGAGAAAGAGAGCTGAAGGTGTAAGGAAGGGAGGGAAACCATAGCTGGGCTGACCTGATTCTGGAGGCTGGCTGCCATCCCGTTTATTAAGATATTCCCTTCTCTCATTTTTCAGCCTAAGAGAAGGTAAAAGCAGCTCTGACATAGGCAGGCACCTGAGCACCTTTTAGCATTAAACAGTGGTGTAATTTAAGGTGTTTACGTCAGGGATGGTTGTGTTTGTACATCACAAGGTTCAACCCACGACTGGTGCCGCTGCCACGTTACCCACAGGAACATGACTGCAGGCATCCGTAGGGATGACGTCTGTTTGAAATGAATCAGGCACCCCAGCATGCAGCTGCGTCAGGGCCTCACGTTAAAGGCATCCTGGTTTGAGTCTCTTCATCTGTGGGGGTCTGAGCAAAACCTAAACGTGAGCCAGCACCATCCCTGCGGATCCTCTCTGAGACACATCCCAAAGCCCTTGCTGCCACATCCGCTCCTGTCTCCAGCCTCGCCAAAGCCAAATGCAGGCAGGCTGGGATGGGGAAAGAATGGTGCAAGTGCAGTATTTCCTCCAGCAAATCCCACTGGGCTGCTGTGACTTACCTCAAGTGACAGAGCAAGGGGACGGCAGGACACGCACACGCAGCCAGGTCTCGGAAGCTACTTGCTGAAACCAGCACAGGTCAAATGCCAACTTTGGTGTCTGCATCTCCGAAGCGATCAAAACGCCCATTGCTCACGCACAACGACAAGCAAACTATTACAGGGAGCTATTAAAAATGAATGGACGACCCCTATTCCAAAGGCCAACAGTGAGGAAACATTTTGAACAACTGCTCCGGGGCTCTAACAGTCCTCCTGAGCAAAGGTGAAGCTATTTTCAGCCTCTAAGTCCCAACACATCACTCAGAGATGGAACAGCACCCATCCTGTCTACCACCAAGGACCTGCTCAGGGAGGTGTGAGGAGCAGGGAAGAGCAGAACAAGACCCTCTTGGTTTAAACGGGACAAGAGCAAACCTGAGCTCAGTCCTGGGGTAGATGAGCTCTCAGCAGACACGGCTGGGTGCTGAGTTACCTGGGCTGGATGGGGAGGAGTTTGAAGACCTCTCTCCACCCTGAAGCAGGAGAAGGGAAGTTTTACACAAGCATGACTTGTCTGCAGATATTTGTATTCTGGTAATCCAGCCTATCCTGCTGTTAGTCAAGCTGCATCTACATAGCAGAACTGTTCCAATGGGTCGGAATAGGAATGACTCATACGGATTAAACAAAATTGATCTCATTTATTCCACTAATGCCTAACCCCAATTAAAGGGCAAATTGCAAGTAAGCAGCAAAGAGGGTTTCTGGTATCTGACCCCACAGGGGCTAAGCCAGGCTAGGAGGGGCTCCTTCCACTGCCTCATGGATGGTGGGGAGGCAGAGACAGACTCCACTGGGAAATGAATCAGAGTATCTCACTCAGGTTTCTGCTCTGAATCACCTCTGAAGGAGTCAGCCTCTCCCCTGACGGCAGAGGAAAACAGCATCCTCACATGTCTCCAAACAGAGACACCTAAAATAGGCTGCTGTGCTATTTCGGGTGTGTTTTCCAATTCCAGACTCTCGCTCTTTGTTGCCCATATTATTTTCAACCAGGCAGGATCCTGGACAGACTTACACAGGGTCCGTCTCCACCATTCCTGACCCCTGACTGTAACATGTGCATCATCAGCTGAAGATCTACTTGTTTTCTTTCATTAGCACATTCTGCTCTTGATCCAGCAAAGTACTTTGGCACATTATTAGATTTCAGTAAGGCTGTTTGAGCTTAAACTTACACGTACAAAGTGTTCTAATGAGCTGAGACCCAGTGATATGGGCTCTCAGATTCCCTCAGCTTCAGCCATTAACTGCTATCCTCAAACATCAGCTAAAATGCTTTTTTGCCTCTGTTGGTGGAGCACACACACGCAAATGAAACCTCATTTTCCATCAGGCTAATGTGAAAGAGATACCTGTGATTGTGTTGGGGAAAAGAGGTAATTTTAGCATTTGAAACAGAAAACCAATACAAATGAAGCTTCCAGCACTGTTCTGCTCATGTTGCTTGGCACCGAGTTGTTTCAGAATTAAACCAGAGTAACAGACAGGCAATACTGGCCTGATGAATCTAGTGAGGTTTATATTGTCAAAGCCATGGTTTAAACCCTGCTCAAGCTTCCCTGTGGATCAGCCTTTCATGCCAGCTCAGAAAGGGCTGTTCTAAGCCCACCTTTGCGGTTTGAATCGGGATGAATCTTTGAGTAGCTGGACAAACTGGTGGAGAAATAGCACAAAGCATCTTGAGGGAGATTTTCATGGTCCGTGTGAAGGATTAGCAGAGAGATGGGCTCAGCCAATGGACCAGAACATGGAAAGTTCATCTTACAAGCTCTGTAGAAAGCAAAGTAAAGGCTAAGAAGAGATGTTGCTGTCCTCCCTATATACACCTCGGAGTGAATACCAAAGGAACAAAAAGAACTGTTTAATCTGGAAATCAGTGCTGGCAAAGAACAAGAATTGGCAGGAAACCAGAAATGGGTTAACCATCGGAGGAGGAAGCCCTCACAGAGCCCCAAAAATTGTCCAAAATCTGTTTGAAGGTAAAACATAATCTGTTTATGAACAGGATTTGGATGATGTCTTGGTTTGGATGCAGGCCAGGATCTGGACTCGGCACCTGGCACATGCCAGGCTGGAAGGACTCTGTGTACTCCAGCCAAAGATGAGCTCAGGCTCCTCAGTGTCAGAACACAGGCTGGCAGGTTGTGAGTGGTGAGTGGACCTGGCTCACCTCACCTCACTCAAGGCTTGCTCTTTAACCCAATGGAGTGCCCAGGATTCACTTGCAAGCAGCAGGAGCTGCAGGTTCTATGCATATGCCTGTGCCCAAGTGTTGAGGTTAGATGGAGTCTTAGCAGCTCTGAGCCTCAAAGTACATTCAGTGGCTGAAGCCTCTGTGCAGAGATTTGCACTGAAGATGCTGTAATTGATCTGTGTACTCACAGATACACACACACACACAATGCCTTATTATTTCCACAGGTAACTGCCAGGTCTCTCCTTTGGAAATCCAAACCCAGTTACCTCTCTGACACATTCTGCTTCTTCATCTGCTGGCAGAGAGAAATCAGGAGATGCGAGGTTTCCCACCTCAAAGCTAGAGGTAAGATGTCAGATGAGGGAAGGAGTTTTCAGGTCTGAAATCCTTCCCGGGAAGCTGGGAGCTCTTCTCTGCAGTTGCATTTTCCTACCGGGATTATCATTTCAGCCTCCATCAAGATCAGATGTCTGGCACTAAGAGCCTAGTCTTTATTTTGGGATTTTCATATAGGTTAGCGTAGGAGTGAGATGCAGACAGATTAACAAGCAGGTACCATACCCCCAGAACACATGCCTTGAAATACACTGCTCCTCCCTCACTTTATTCATTGGCAGCCGGAGAGCTGCAGAAGGGAAAAATCCCGGAGCACTTATGCCCTCCACACGGGAGCTGATGTTATCCCAGGTCTCGCAGACCCATTAGCTGAGGGCATTGGGTCAAACCCTGCTTGTTTAATGCATATGAGTGGTTCTGGGAATGCAAAGGCTCTCGGATGCCCGTGTCAGCCGCTAATACAACACGCGCTGCCTCTTAAGTGTGCTGCTGGACCGATTGCTGCTATTGCTTAGAGAAATAAAAGCTGGGAGTCGGATTATTTTTAGAAGCCTCTGACATACCCAAGAAGTCATTTAGGGCTAAATGTTTCCTGCCTCCCTTTATTGTCCTCATCATGCAGGAAAATCAGTTAAGTGTAGGTTTAATATTGTTTTGAGTGACTAATACAGCAACTTCCCAAAAGCAGCAGGATAAAGATGGCTTTGTCAAGCACAGCACATGCCAACATAGCGTTAGGGCGTGAGGGATGATTAAATATCCAGCACAGGAGGCCACTTATATTTTAAAGAGAAGAGCATTTCACATGAAACAGCATTTCTGCAACGAAATCCATTATCTGGAAAATTTCTTGTTATCGGGAATGTTTCCTTAATGAGATTCTTTGATCTCTCTGGACAGCAGACTATTAAAAACTAATCAAGTGGATGTCAACATTAGGAAGAACCCCACTAACTGTCATTTCTGTGCTATTTGATGTCGACAGCTTGTACTGTTTTATTCGACCTTTTTAATATCAGCTTGGCCAGGAACGCACGGGCTTTGGGGTTTTAATTCGAGCTTCTCTCATCCTGTTGAAGCTGAGCCTCTGAAACTGCTGGTGTTAACATGATGGGGGAAAATGAGTAAATTACAGCTTTTTTTTAAGCGATACAGTTCAGTATTGTGGCTTTGATCTCAGCAGTTTTCACTTGACTTAAGGCCATGCTCCCTTTTCCTCTGTGCCTCAGAAACACTTAGAGATTCATCCTCCCAACTGCAGCTGATGATTCCCCACTATACTCATGGCATGGGATGCGGGGCTCCATCTTTCCTGGAAACCAAGGCTCACCCCAGCTCGCTTGGGTTTTTACCCCCAGCACCACCCCAAACCATCCACCTTTCCCAGAAGGGCTCAATCATTACCTTTTCTAAGAGTTGTCTCAGCTGCTTTGTCCTGGCATCGCGCGAGCACATCGTCTGTTGAGGTGCCACCACTGTGCATATACAACGTCCCTCGCTATCCTGGGCAGAGCTGTAGACCTGCCAGCTTTCCTCTGGGTTCGTAGGCAGCACCTAATGGACACAGGGAAAGATGGTGAAGTTAATGGGGGGGAGGCCTGGCAGGGGTGCAGGAGGTGAAGGGGGACTGAGTGGAGGAAGCAGAGGGGATGTGGCTGACCCTGGAGCTGTGCTGGATGTGGAGGGAGGCTCCTCCGAGGGCCCAGCTGGCAAAATTCACTTGTAATGCAAAAATATGGACTGGGGACAAATGAAAAGAGAGCAAGAGCTGGAGCAAGCAGGCAACGCAAGGGAGGAAGCGTGGACATGAGGGAAACCATGAAGCAGCAAGGGCTGTAGTGTGCTGAAGGGCACTGAGCACATCAGGATGGGGAACTGCTGCCTGGTTGCTGGTACAAAGCACTTGACTTCTCCTTGACACCATGGAAAGGATGTGCCCGAGCTACCAGTGAGGATACAGTGTCCGGGCTGAGGGCTGAGCAGGGATCAATGAGCTGCTGCAGAGCTCTCCCAGATCCAGCAGCAGGAAAATCAGCTCTCCTGAGTAAATGGACACCAGCAGTTACGTTTCCCTCTCCTCTGTCAGACCCTCTTGGGATGGGAATGGTCACCGGACAACCATGTCCCTGCGAATGCTCTGCGGTCAGGACATGCTGCAGCCGGGGAGCCCAGCCCTGAACACGTTCCCCAGCTCCCCTCGTGCTCCCTGTGCTGGTCTTCATCTTCCTTTGATCTCACAGCATTTGGCAAAACACATTCTTTAACCACAATTCAACCTCCGATCACTGTGGAGGTACCACCGTGCTGCCAGCCAGGAGGGAAAGGCTCTTTCTACTGTTTCCATATATTACAAATCACCTTGCAAATCATACAATGGTCAGGGTTGGAAGGGACCTAAAAGACCATCTAGTGATGAAACACCCATGCTGTCAAATGTGCACTAAGAGGGACAGCGACACAGGCAGAGAATTTGATTCTCCAGCTAAAACAACTGCGAAGGAAAGAACATAATAAATGGGTCTCATAATCCCTGGTAACATGGAAAAAAACCAAACCCCGGCTTCATTCACAACCAGCAGAACCACTACCTGAAACACTTGACAGAGCAGAGCTGTAATGCCTCCGCTCTTTCAGGAGGCACAGGCATGCAGCCCGGAGGAGAAAGGTGCCCGTTTTTCCCTGCTAAGGGAAGACACTAGGATTGTTTTCTCAGCCATTCCCGAAGCGCCAAGACCACGCACGGCACCAGCGCTCCAGCAGCACAGGGACAGGGAGCACACGGCACGACCGAACACACCGAAACTGTGCCGCTGCCTTTCCCACCCCGTGACCGGCTCCGGTGACGGGCGGGGACGCGGAGGGGACCCCAGGGACCCGCACCCGCTGTGCCCGGCGGCTACAAAGCGGCCACGACGGAAACTTCGCAACCCTTCGGCTGCAGGCTCCGGATCGCCCCAGCCCCGGGCTAGGGACGGCGAAACCCGAGGAGAGGAGCTCCCCTCCCTGCACCGCAGCCCCCATCACCCCGAGGGGCGCTGCCTCTCCCCGGGACGCTGCTCTCTGCAGCCGGAGGGATCCTGCGGGGTCTGGTGAGGGGCGGCTGGGAGATCCCAGAAGTGCGGGGGGGCACCGGGGCAAGGAGGGATTTGATCCCGAGGAACGGGGCGGCGGGC
>JANHGB010044149.1:12308-35214 GCA_026283785.1 Coracopsis vasa
CATCGGCTGCTCCTGTAGCAGGAGGAGTGGTGAAGGCTAAGGACAATGCTTCTCTCCTAGACGTAGGAATACTGGGATGCAGTTACACCCTAGAGCATAGAAGGAGCAGTGATTTGATGGGTCTGTGATGTATGTATGAGGACTGCTCAACCTGCACCAGCATTAACTGCATGGCATCCTTAGGAGGAAAAGCAGATTGTTAGCAGTGTTTTCTCTTTAATGAGTGTTCAGGCTTTTCCAGCCTGAATCAGCATCTCCAGCTTACAGGGAATTTTATCTATATATCTGTATCCATGCATAATTTAAGCAGCAAATATGGGTGTACTCCACATGATGCAACTTATGCTTACAGCATATCAATGACTGGAAGATGCAGAACAACTTCGTGCCCAGAGATGCTCTACATTTTCATCCTTCCCTTTTTATGAACCCTGCAGGCTCCTCTTCTACATTTCTTCTACTCTTTAATCTCCATCCAGAAAGCATACAGAGCAAATGAAATGAGATTATTCTGTCTTAAGATAGAGAACACTATATGACTGTTTGTGAAGCAAGAAATCAAAAGAAACCTGTGTCTAGAGCTGGTGGGCATCAGCTAGGACTAACATGAGTGATAGAATCAGCAGGGAAATAAGTGCAAACTGCAGTAGGAAAGAGAGGGAAAGAATGCAGATTCAAAAAGCACAGGGGGACAAGCAGAACCTGGGGCAGAGCTGCTGCTTTAGCAAGGCAAGGCTTTACTGACCCATGCTTCTGCCAGGCTGGTGCTGGGGAGCCAGGGTGCAGTGTGTGCACAGACATTCCTGAGTGATTAGGAACAAGAACCAGAGCTGACACCACAAGAGAATTGGGTGCGATGATCAAATGATCCTGTGACTGATCTCTCATTTACAAAGACAAAACAGCCCAGGCAGCACACTACGGGTGAAACCCCTTCAGTAGGATGGGATGGGGTAGGACACAGGAGCCTGGGACAGACAGCGCAGCCACCCTGCACCATGCAGGGCACTGGAGCTGCAGAAGCAGCAGGCAGACTGCAAATGTCCCAGCATCCCCATCCAAACCAGCATCCCCGCTCACACCAGTATCCCTGCTCACACCAGCATCCCCACCCACCCCAGCATCCCCGCTCACCCCAGTGCTGGAGCTCAGAGGCACAAGGATCGTGCCAACAGCTGGTGTGTGTCTGGTGAGGAGCCGGGATGCGGGTGTGAAGTGGATTAAACATGGGAAATCCTGTCTCCAGTGAAAGGTGACAGCTTCTGTGGGTGTCCAAGCTTTCCCTCCCTTCCTACAGGCTGATCCTGCCGAGAGCCTCCTGCTGGGCTGGATCACCCCTCTCCCTTCCCATCCTGCAGGCACAGCGCATGGGGAGGGCAGCGTGTGTGCATTTCCCTGCCCGCGGCTTTGATGCTGCTGTCGGCAGCTTTACCTGTTGCTGCCCAGTGCATGGGATGCTCCAGAGCAGAGATTCCTGCACCCTGACCACCTCCAACATGGATGCACACAATCCCAAAGCCACCGTCCTTGTTAGGACCAGAGGCCCTTCCCTGCTCCAGGGGTGCCTCTGGGCACTGGCAGACAGGTTCTGCTGGCAGCCCCTGCTCTGGCTGACCTCACCTCACTGCACAGAGCCGGAGTCACCCACTCCAGCTGGAGCTCACCGCTGGCTTTGGGATATTCCAGAACAGGCCCATGTCCTCTCAAACCACATCACTGCCCTCTCATTACTGTCCAGGAAAACCAGATGCAGACGAGCTGAGGGTGACACTGAAGACCTGACTCGGTGCCATCAGATGCAGAGATGATGCACTGCTGCGGGTCCTTCAGAGGAGCAGCACTCCAAAGGAGATGGCAAAAAATCGACGCCTGTCCATTGAAATGCAGCTAGGAGGAAGTGGCACATTCTCCTCCATAATGTGCCCTAGAAATGAGTGGCAAGAGGACAGGGCTGAGCATGTGTTTTGCTTCTAAATAGTTGCATAGTTTCACTCGTGCCTGTAGCAGCAATTAGAGTTTCCTGTAACTCTGTTAAAAGTCCCTCTCTTCCCCTTCTTATTCTATTACGCAGGTCTTGGGTAGCTCATCTTGGGAGAGCGCTGGCAGCTGGGTGCATGTCTTAGTGATGTTCAGATGTCTAAAGGTGCCCATGCTGGTTCAGTAACAGGATTCCAGCACAATTATGTCAGTTAGCTGGTCTGTTCTGTTTGCTGCTTTGCTTTTAATCCCCCTGAGTGATTTGCTATACTGTTCTGCTCATAAGCATCATAGAAAGCGTGTCCCTAGTTGACCAGGGTAACGCACTGAGGGTGGCTAAAGTGCCTTAGGAACCACAGAGTCATTTTCAACGCAGTCAATGAGCAGTTTAACCTGCTCCAAGCAGCAGCAGACTGCACCCATCCAGGAGCCTGAGCCCCGCTGGCTTCCAGAGGCACTGGCTGTGATTACTCTGCTGTGCACTCTTCTCCCCAGGGCTGGTTGCTGGTGCTGAGTTTATCTGCAGTCCTGAAGCCACATTATCTGTCTGTCTGCTCAGGAGGGAGCATGGGACAGAAGCAAAGCAGCGCTTCTCCTGCTCCCAGCTGGGTACTGGGGCTTTGCCCATGGCTGAGCCCCTTCCCCACCTCTCTGTGGGGGGAACCCCGCTGCCCACATCCCTGGGCCCCAGCACAGTACTGTCTCTAGACTGCCATGGATCTCAGGTTCTTTGTACAACGGGGCTTGTGCCCCTGCTCACTTCTGGCTTTCCAAAGGCTTCTGCATGCCAAGGCAGGCATCTAAAGGCCTTTTGGTGGCAGCCACCTGCAGCCCTGCTCTCCTGGGTGGCATTTGTCTGTATGAGGAGACAGATGGACAGTGGGTGTCTGCCCACTTCTTTCGGTGTGAACCTGCTCCCTCATCTCTCTTGTCTTTGGGAACTTCCAAAGCAGCAACAGCAGAGCTTCAGAAAGACCAAAGTGCTGCTCAGCAGATGCAGAGGACCCATCGCCTTCCCTCCCTCTCACTGACCTGGCACAGCCACTTTGCTCACCACATTCATCCCTTTGATATGGTAACTCCATGGGAGCATCTTATCAGCTGCATACACCTCTACTCCCACTAATGAAGCCTGAATGTGAAAGCAATGGAGACAGCAGTGCAGTAACCCTGGCAAGCAACAGGGCCTTTAAGCTGCTACAGACTCTGGGGGCAGTGAATCATTTGACAAGGACTGATAGAGCCTGGTACGGAATGTGGGAGAGAAACCACAGCTCAGGGAGAGCAGCCGTCAGTCAGGGAGAGCACCGCTGGTCCTGCCAGCCCTTCATCCCTATGGGCATCCTCCCCTTCCCAGCTGGTCCAGCTTGTGCCAGTGAATCTCTCCGGGATGGGCACAGCCCATGAGGGGGCTGAGGAAAAGGGGGTCTGGGTGCACAGAGGGTGCTGCAACAGGAGCCCACAGCACCAGCACAGCACCACCACCAGCAGCACCCATTCGGCTGTGTACAGCCCCTGCATGGACATGGCCGGTGAGACATGACAGCATCCACCTCGGATGAGCTGCCTTCCTCCTCCTCATCCCTAGGTGAGAGTGATGTGTGCTCTGCTTGTGCATTGAGGAGAAGGAGCCTGGTATCAATATTCATGTTCTGGTTTAATTTTAAACCCCAGGAAGGCTACAGCAAGTGTTGTAATGTAATTCCAGGTAGGAAATGGGGATGAGTAAGAACACTCTCTCCCTTGGGACTCTTCTAATCTTCTCAAGCAAATAAACAAATGAGCTCCACATGCAAAAACTGAAGTAAATCCTGCACTAAAAATAAAAACCTGGAGGTGTAGCTGTACTTGTGATCTGAAGCTGTACATGTGAGGTGTAGCAAGTGAAGCTGTACATGTGAGGTGTAGCAAGGGGAGCTGTACTTGTGAGGTGTAGCCAGTGGGGCTGTACTTGTGACCTGAAGCTGTACATGTGAGGTGTAGCAAGGGGAGCTGTACTTGTGATCTGGAGCTGTACTTGTGAGGTGTAGCGAGTGGAGCTGTACTTGTGCAGAGGAAGCTGTATTTGTGAGGTGTGGCAAGTGAAGCTGTACATGTGAGGTGTAGCAAGGGGAGCTGTAGATGTGCAGAGGAAGCACCCTGCAGTGCTGACAGCAGGGACTGTTCCCATGTGGAAAGGCAGTGGAAGATGTCTCCAGCCCCATATGCAGGGGGTGGTGTGGGCCATCTCTGGCGAGGTGCCTGGGAATCTGTTGCCCTGTTGGTACCAGCACTGTGCCTGGGCTGGCACCCCACCATTCCACATAGTGCCTGTGCCATGTCCCTGTGCCAGCCGGGGAGCCGCACCACGATGCTGTGGTGTCTCCAGCAAGCCCTGGTGCAGGGGTTTGTGCTGAGCACTCCGAGCAGGAGCAGTCCTGGTGGTGCTGCTGCCAGCACCATGGAGCATTGCACTGCTGTGGGGATAGGGCTAGGAACCATCCCCGTTGCCAGCTTTCCTTCCAAGGGGGGGACCAGCAGTGGAGGTGATGCCGGAGCGGTGGCTGTCACAAGCACTCTGCCATCCGTGCGGTCCCTGATGTGCAGTGTGGAAGCAGCACGTGCAATTCGGTGCTCTAAGGTGACACATGCAGAGGACAGCATGGGTCAGCACATGGGCTCCAAAGAGCACATGGTGGCAGTGAAAGGCAGCTCATCCCTTTGATCCGGCTGTTCCTATCTAACTGTTCCCTTCACAGTCTCTCATTACAGCACTGATGAGACTGAGCATGTGAGGGGGGACGCTGAGGAGCACGCGGCAATCTTAGCACTTAACGGGATTGTAACAAGGAGCTTTTTTCCTCCTTTGGTCCTGAAGGTGTTTCTATACCTGTTTATGCCTGGTAACGACTCAAGGTACCACACTGGGCTCCCTCCAAGCAATGACCAAGAGACTTCCCTCCTTCTGCAGCTCTTCCTCCTTCACACTCCTCTCTTCCCGGTGACACACAAACTTGTTCCAGCCATGGCGACCCAAATGTGCCAAACCCTGTCCTTTGTCTCCTCTCCCTCATCGTTCATTAGTACCCTGTGCAGATTTGCCTTTCGAGTCCTCTACTCTTCTTTTATTCTTCATATTTAATGAGGCACAAAGAACAGTGCAATAAAGGCTCATCAAAGCTGTCATTTATCTGTGTTTAACTGTCTTGGTTATATATTAGTAATAAATGTCCTAAAGCTTTCTGTATATGGATACATTCCTCCTCATTATTTCATGTTGTTTTCTCCAGAAATTCATTCACATTTTCCTTTTTCCAGTCTTCCTTATCTGGTCTTTGGCTAAGGGAGCTGCTGTGTGAGCTGTCCTGAGATGGGACCCACGGTTTCCTCTAACCCTTCCTTGAGCCTATAGCATGGACATGGAGCTGCCCCTTCCCCACCCCAGTCTTTACACAAACCTTACCCCAGGGTGAAACACCAGGTTGCTTCTTCCCAACCAGCCTTGCCCAAGGAGTGAATCACAGCATCTGCTCTCTTTCCCCAGCCAGCACCATCCCCCTGCTCCTGTGCCCAGATACCGCAGTGATAAGTGCTGCTGGAACAGCACCAGCAGGGATGCAGATAAGGAATAAAGCTGGAGAGCCAGCTTTCCTCTGTATATCTCCTTTATCAAGTCAATGCCTAGATTTCTGGCCCAGAGGGAGGAAAAAAGCCATTACAACATGCGTGGAACAGATAATGCCAGTGAAACTTTTCTGCAACACACTCTGTGAGGAAACATCCCTGATGCTGTATGGGGAAGGTGCCCAGTGGAAGGACTGTGGGGTTGGCTTGTCCCTGGAGACAAGAGAGCCGGGATCTGCTGTGGGATGCTGCAGATGGCTGCTACAAGACACCAGTACTCCTGGGTCTGTGCCACCAGCAATGACTCGAGGCTGTTTCTGCTCCCACAGCCAACACCAAGGAGAGCCCTGGGCCTGGGCCTGGGTCTCCTCCTGCTCCATCACCCCTTACCACTGCCTTGCAAGGGTGTGTGTCCCTGCCAGAGGGAGGGAGCGGCCCAGGGCTAGTGGGAGGCAGGGAAATGAGAGTCTCCATCACCCCAAGATAAGGCTGTGAATTAGTTTCACACTGCCCAAGTTCTCACTGCCTTTCCTGCATTAATTGTAATTATATCAATTAGTTATATTTACTCATTAATTAAAACCACCTTTCAGGGCTTATTTTTAGCCCAGACAAATGAGGTGCTGCATAATTTTGTGCAGTGATCACAATGATGACAGCCTGGGAGCAGGGCTCATCCTTCCCATGGCACTGGCACAAAGCCGCACTGCTGGAGCAGGACAGGGATGCTGCCAGAGCAGGACTGGGATGCTGCAGGAGCAGGACTGGGATGCTGCAGGGCCCAGCACAATGGCTATGGCCATGCTGGGTCTCCCATGGCAGGCCAGGACTCTGTCCCCAAAGGAGAAAGCCCCTGAGCAGCCCCTCTAGGTGGAAACACCGGCACTTTGGGAGAGTTCCTCTTCAGGTTTAGGAGAACAGTAAAAACGCAGAAGTAAGCAGAAATCCGAAACAGAGCAAATAATTAGCTAATGACAACCTGCTTTAGCAGAACGTTTTGATTATTAAAATAATTAGGGAGATTAAATTCAAAATGAAAACTCCCTAAACTCAACCTGAACTTGTCCTTGAAGCGTTCAAGTGTCTCAGTTTGCCCAGTGGTACTTCCATCAGCACAACAGAATTCATTAATACTTCTTTTTATTACTTTTCCATTTATTTCAGTTGACATTCCTGACTACTTTTATCATTCCTGCTGTGGACTGGGTGCTCACAACACCTCTGTGCGTTGCTGAACTGAACCTGGTTTATTCACTTTTTTTCCTGGTAACCACTTCTATTTGTTTGCTGTATTTTGCATGGAAATCATTTCTGCCAGAGCACATGATTTAATTCAACCTTCCCAAATTCTGGCACACTGAGTTTCTTCATCGGGGTTTTTAAGACAAATTCCACCAATATGGGTCATTCACCTTGATCGGCATTACAACCTCTGCTACTGTTCCAGATCCCTCCAAACTCCTATTCTCCACTGCCGTGCTGGGATGGCTTTTTGATATTAAGATGTAGGATACTGTAAATCATCTACTTGGCTGCTTCTGCAGCCCCGGCAGCTGCATCCGCTCTCTGTGGGTGCAGGTGGATGTGTGTGCATGGACATGAGAGGAGCCATTGCAGGCAGAGGTGGGAGGCAGCCACTGTGTGGTGCTGGGGTGGGTGCTGCCCGTCCTGGCTGTGGTTGCATGGGACGTGCCCGTGGTCTGCAGCACAAAGCGGGCTTTGCTGTACTCAGCTGTTTGCCAGTGCTCAGTGGCTTCTTGTGCAACTGTTCTCCACCAGAGAATGAAATTTCAACTCAAATTCCCTGCCAGCTCCCCAGTGCAGGAGCCGGAGCTCTCTCCCTGGAGCACACTGCATGGCAGTGGCAGGGATTGGGACTGGATGAGCTTTAAGTTCCCTTCCAACCCAAATCAATCTGGGATTATATGGCTCTATGTATTTGATCACTAAAGTCTCAGTCAAGACAGACTGGCATGGGCAGAGGAAGCACATGTCTGGTAGGAGAGGGTAGAAGCATTCCAAAGAGAAACTTAGACAGCTTGTCTTCTGGCTGTGCCACCATCAACCTTCTTCCTTTTCACCCTTCTGGCTCTAAAGGTCTTTGTCCATCAGCCTCTCCGCACATTGCATTAGAACGAATTATGTTTAATTAATCCTGTGCCAAAAGATACACACTTACAGCTCAGGTGAAGGCCGGTCTCATGCTCAGGTGAAGGCAATTCTGAGGAAGTCTCTCCACAGGGGACATGGGGCAGCCATGGGGAGCCACAGCATCCAGTGCCTGTCCCCAGGGCGAGAGCTGCCACCTCTCACCTCCTCCCCTGCCCAGCATGGCCTCTTGGTGCTGGGCCTGGTTAATTGGGTACATAATGAGTCTGATCTTGTTCTTAGTGGAGTCAATAGCAGGTCTGGGACCAACATGTCATGCTTCTTTTCCTGGTTTAATTTACACTGATACTTTGCTTCATTCAGAGGCGGCCCCTTACTTCAAATGACTCTTGATCAAAGGGTGACTCAGCTGTGCTGGTGTAGCTGCATACATAAACAGGCACATATTTCTTCATTATCTACTTTGGGAAGCTGCTTCCATAAAGCTCTCTTTGTCAGTGAACTGAACCCAGCTTCTCTCATCTCTGCCCAAAGAATTCCATCTCGGTCAGACCAAGACCCGGAGCTGCCTGGTGAGGAAGAGAAGCTGCAACGTTAAAAAATGTCTCTATTGTAAATGTAGCAAAGATGAATAAGAAGTTCCAGTATTAAGAAGTGTCACTGCAGTAAATATAGCCAAGATGAATAATTGAAACGATTTATAGTCCCATTACAAGCACTATACGTTACACGCACATATGCAGCTAATGGTCATGCTAACCATAAATAACTCCTCTGTGCATTGTCTTATCTGGAATGTCTACAAAGGTAGAGGAGAAAATATGGATGATGAATGTGTTCACAAGTGCTCTTACAAGCTTATCAGTGTAAAGAACCTTGAGATGGAAAGTTCCCAATTACAGGTCAGACCTTGCAAGGTGATGGCTCTTCATTAGGGGCAGATGCTTGAATGTTCCTCAGGATCACAGGTTTCTGTTCCAATTCTCTTTGCATGTCCATGGAGGTTTTTTCCTTCCCCACGCATCAACAACCATCTCGTATCCTGAAGGGAGAACACAGGTATGCTGGAAAAATCACATAGCGTAATTTGAAGCCAATAATTAAATCACAGCAGTACCTGCATGGGTGTGTGCAAAGCAGAGATACAGGAAGAGGCAGGGAAAAGGAAAACCTCTGAAAATTCGGTGGATTTCAGTGAAGCTTTAGGGAGAGTTTGTGTCATCCTCGGGAGGTTAGGAGGGAGTCTCCATCTCTGGTGTCTGCATCTAAACCAGCCTTGCACGGGGAGAAAGGTGGCAGAGCTGCCTCGTATGAAGAACAAGGATTTCCTGGCAGGTAAAAAATAGAGGGGAAAAACCAAAACCAAGAACAGGAAGAGAAAGAAAAGCTCAGGATATTGGAGCTGTGTTTTAGAAACATCACTTGTCTGTCAGGGTTCTCTCTCTTCTGCATGAATCACTTCATGTGGCAGCACCCAGTGCATTGTCCAGCATGAAGCGTGGTCAGGGCAGCCCTGCACCAACCTCCGACGGGCACTGTGCACCCTCCCCAGACCCATGTGTCATCTGAACCCTGTTTGCCTGCTGGAGCAGGCTGGAAGAGGGCTCCAGACTGGCTGAAAGAGTCCTCAAAAGCCCTGGAGAAGTTAAACGAGGAGCAGAGACCTGAGGTCACTGATACAACTGACCAGACCCCATGAGGATGAATAAGCTGCCCCCAGGCTTCCACTGCTTCGATGTGGTGAAGATCTCCCCATGGGGCAGGATGACTCAGGGCTGCCAACACCCCTTCCCCTAAGGATGAGCAGCAGCAATGTCTTTTGGTACACACTGCTCGGCACAGCGGGTGTCCCTCCATGCACAGAGCAGCATCCCTGCCAACCTGGGCTCCCTACAGCCCTCATGCATCCTCTAAAGCAAGAAAAGGATGAGTCAGAAATCATTCCAGAGCAGTTTATTACCCAGGAAATTAGATCTGTTGACTCACACAACTAAACCCTCAATTTAACAAACACGACATGATTTCCATACCACCAGATAAGTTGTGCCACATCCTAAATCATTAGATAATAGCGTAACTGGAGTGTACAGATGCTCCTCAGAGTTCTTTCAAAGCTTTTAGCACAAAAATTAAGGCAAACAAGCAAACAAACCCCAACAAAACCGGTTGTGCCAGAGAGGCAGAGGCAGGATGTCAGAAGAAAAGCAAGACCTTTGGTCTGCAGTTAAATAGGTGGTGAGTTGACTCTAAATGAGACGAGAGTTGTCTGCTATCTGAAAGCATGAAGTCTGGATGCACACTCCTATTTCTCACTGTGAGTTATATAAAAAGAACCTTTCTCCTATGCACGTAGGCAACTTTTCAAAGGTAAACTTCTACCTGTCAGAAAAGCGAAGCCCATGACGGTGCCTGAGCAGATGCTATGGCCTTCCCCAGCACCAGCTCATTTCTGAAGAGACATGCCCCAATGCACTCTGTAGAATGCCCATAGCTGCTTGCTTGTTGGAAGCTTTTGGCTTTCAAGGATGGGGAGATGCTATCTATAAATTGAACCCCAACACCCAAACGCAGCCCCACCACTCCAGCTGTGGGATGCTCTTGGCTCTGCACCAGGCACAGGGTGCCTGTGGGGTCACTGCACAATAGACACCAAGCAGCAGCCAGCACAGGTCCTCTGGTCTCCTCAGCTATGACTGGCCGAGGGATTAAGGGGGATTGCAGAAATAGACACAGGAGGAAGAAAGACTCCAGCCATTCACCAAACTGCCTCTGGGGTGAGCAGGAGCTGTTTGTGGGCTGCAGGACAGGCCAGTGGAAAAGCCTTCCTGGAAAACCCATTTTCAGCCCCATATAGGACTACGGAGAGGGATTCCCTTTTCCTCCCCACTCCACTCTTCCATCGCGAAATGAGACAGTCAGAAGCTCAATGCTCAGTCCTGCAAACCCCTTTCCATGTATGGCTCCCTTCCTGTCATGTGTGTGAAATGAAGTCATGAAGAGGGGCTGTGGCACTGAGCCTTCACCTGGAAGTCAAATGGAATCCACAGCCCAGCCCATGCTTGGGACCCAGTGTCTGGATTGCTTTATGCTAACACAGATCTCTCACAGGAAAGTGAAAACACGGTTTATAAATCTAACTCTATAAAGAACACAATAGAATGGTGTTAACCTTGCATCCACGGTGCTCATCACACCCATCCAGGAACACACCGAGGCTCTTGCGTGTCCTACGTCACAGTGTAGGAAACGTGTGGGCAGCACAGGCAGCATCTGAACTTTTCCATCAGAGCCCCGCTATTCCCCATGGGAACTGGATGTACACCCTCAGAATGCTGTTTGCAGCCAGCGCTCTGCTCCTGCCTCAGCACGGGGCTGGGAATCAGGGCTGCTGCTGCCGGGATGAGAGCCAGGAGCCCAGGCAGCAGTGAGCTGGAGCAGCCGCTCGGGGGAAATGCTGGGAACTCTTCTATTAGTGTGAGCTGTTTGCTGAGGGCTGGTTGGAAACGATCTCCTGAGGAAAATCAGTTGTCA
The DNA here is from genome assembly GCA_026283785.1 of Coracopsis vasa. Classification (NCBI taxonomy): domain Eukaryota; kingdom Metazoa; phylum Chordata; class Aves; order Psittaciformes; family Psittacidae; genus Coracopsis; species Coracopsis vasa. The sequence goes on from JANHGB010044149.1 coordinate 23,529, forward strand.
CCTCCCAACACAGTCTTCTATAGAATCAGAGTCGTTTAGGTTGGAAAATACCTTTAAGATCACTGAGTCCACCAGAACGTGGGGCAGCGACATCAAAATCCTTTTCTGCAGACCTCAGAGCACATCCACACACTAAGTCACACCTATGGGGTGAAAGCCAATGCCAAGGAGGTAAAGGAAAAATGTCATGAGGATTTTAATGGGACGTCAGAGCTAGAAGTGCCCTGAGAAGCCCATCTACATGGCTATAAACAGGTATATGAGCCGCTGTGCGTGGAGAGAGGAACTAACACCATGGCTGGTAGATATTCTTGGGGTCTCACTTCACAGGCTCAGTGTTTTTTTGGCCCAGTCTGCCTCTGAAGGTGTATTTTTGGTGTGTAGCAGAAAGCAGCCTTGAAAAATGCTTGTCTTCAGCATGTGTTCTGCTGCCTGGCATAAGAGTCAGAGATTAAGATCAAGAGACTATCATATCATGAATAATTGAATCACTAAATTTAGCATCTTGCTCCGTGGAGGCTACTGGGAAGGAAATGTGAGTTCCCTGGTATTTATCCTCCGCACAAATGTATTTGAAAATGTTCTCAAAGTATTCAGTCATCGGCTTGATCATGAATAGCACAAATTGCTGCTGGTCACACAGCTCACCCATCGCTGGATGAGGCCTGCAGGCGTTTCCCGTACACACCCTTTGGAGAGAAAATGTAGGTATCGACTGTCATTAGCTTTAACCTTAATGAGGGGTGGTGGAAAATGAGCTGTCGTTGGAGCAGCTCCGAGATGGAAGCTTGGATTTGTAATTCTCCCACCTACGCTCCTTTGCCTGTACCCACAGGAGCATCGCTGGGCAGAGCACTGCAGCGGGTGCGCTGAGTTCCGCACCTGGGTTCATGTGAGGGGAAGAGGAAAGCGGGAGCATCCGGGGCACGTCAATTCACAGGGCATGAACTGGGCCCATATTATCAATGATAGGAGCTTATGAGCAGGCGTGAAAGTGATTAGGAACTTGATTTGGTGAGGAATAGGGGAATAAGAGAGTGTGCGTCTGCTGCCAGACCTGTGTCCTAAGGGACACGAGGAAACTTCAGTCTTGTTAGCGTATTTATAGCAGCATAGGAGAAATGGGTACTTCTGTTGAGGTAGTTGCAGAAATGGTGACTTTTGTTGCTGTATTTGTAGAAATGGTTACATTTTTTAACGCATTTACAGAAATCATGGAATAGTTAGGGTTGGAAAGGACCTTAAGATCATCTAGATCCAACCCCCTTGCCATGGGCAGGGACACCTCACACTAAACCATGTCACCCAAGGCTCTGTCCAACCTGGCCTTGAACACCACCAGTTTACTGGTGTGCAGCTTTCCCAAGGAGCTTCTTTGAAGGCTAAAAAGGTTGTGTGGAAAATATGGTATCTTGGCTCAATTTCCATTGTCTAGGCACATTTCATTTCAGAAAATCACAAGCTACCAACACAACCATGTCATTGCAATTTTTCAAGCATTTTCTTTTTGTGCGTGTGTGTTTTATATCTCGGTGAAGTCACGTCCCCCCCAGGCTATTGGAACAAAGCTCAGCTGAGAGCTGAATGTACCAAACAAGAGGAAATTACAAAGGAAAAGTTAATGTCTAAAACCATTAGTGTGGGCACTTCTCCCACAGCCTCCGTGAACCCTGGAGCAGCAACCTAAGTTCACTCCAAGAGCACGCTAGCTCAGATTGATGTACAATGTCCAGCCTGGCTGAGAACCTGTGAAAGCAAAACCCTCCCAACCAACAGCACAGTATCCATAAAGCCTAAGAGATGCTTTTGAAAAGCTCCCAGGGCACTGTGACCCTTCACACCCCTCCTCCTCTGAACAAACTGTTTAAAGACTGAGATGTGCTGCAGAGATAAACCAGCAGTGAAGAATTTACAGCAGGTGCTATTTGAAGAGACTTCGAACAATGCAGAATTACCTGTGCCCATTTAAGTCCATTAATCTTCTCTTGTAAAAATAGCAATAAACAGTGATTTAGAAGCAGGGAGGAGCGAAGCTGGAAGCCCTCAGGTTAATAGAGAGAAAGATCAGTGCTTATGGTTCATTTTCTTTCTGTCTGTGCAACAAGTGACTGAACTGCTGAAAAATGTAACTGCAAGTACAGTTCACAAAATACCAAATTACAACTGTTGTGGCTGCTATTATTTAGCAGATATATGACAGGCCTTCAACCAGGTTGTGCTAGGTGTTGTATAAATACACAAGTAATAGCATCCAGTGTACAGAAAGAGTTTACAAGCTGCAAAGACCCCCCTAACAGATAGATGGGCTTGCATTGAAAGCCAAGGGAAGGCATCACAATCAAGGTGTCCTAAACCACAGCAACTGCCTGAATTGGAAGGTAAGCAACAGCGGTTAATCACAGTAATTACCACCTGCTCAGCCATTATCTCAGCTGCGGCTGCTGATGTGTCCACAGCATCTACCCTCAGCCTCAGAACAAAGTCTTATTATGATGGATAGGCTCTGGTTTTGAAACTAATAAAACCCGAGACCTGACCAGAGATGACTGGAGCCAAGGGGGATTCTTTTCCACTGGAACAAGCCCTGTGGCACCAGGAACCCATCAAGAAAAGGTGATTTACGTGAATACAGCCGTAGAATATTTTCTTCCCGAATGAAAACAAATGAGCTGGCAAGGCATTCATTTAAAATACTTGACTTGTTAATGAGCAGTATATATTATATTAAAAGCTGCTTCTGTAAGGCCTTTCTGCCTTTGCTGTGCAGGTGGCTGTGTGTCTGCCCTGACCTGGTATGGAGGTACCTCCCCTAGGGGCTCCTGGACCCACCATGTGCTGAACAGAGGATGCGCTTGCTGCCTTGGAAGTAAAGATGGTTGTGACCCTACTGTGGCTGCTGAAATAGTATTAGGTGTTAATACTCTTTAACAAGTTAACATCAATTAAAAATGCCCTTGTTTGTCTTCTACATTAAAAACCAAAGTATTTATGAAATAATTTTTGAAACTATTTTGGTCTTGGATTTCTCAGGGCTTTCTTCATTTTCTTGATTGCTTTAAAACAATTTAGATGAAACCCATTGTTTCATCACTCACTTCAAAACTCAACAGAAATTGGCCCTTTTAAACCTAGCAAGCTCAAAATAATTCTGACAACACTTCTTCTTTCCTTTTTAAACAGCAACATATTCTGGTTTTGATCACAAAGTTGTAACCTTTTCTTCGAATGAGGGAATGATTTCAACAATAAATGATGAAAATAGATTAAAATCTGAGGAAGGAAGGAACTAGTGTTATATATTTTGTAAGATAATAAATACAGCTCCTAGAGTGAAGCGGATGACTAAATACTGATACAGTCAATTTAAACTTTACCTAGTGGAAATATTTCCTTTACAAATTACACTCCTTTCTCCCTCCCTCTCCTCTCCCTGCGTGCTGAGTATCCTTTATTTCTGGACACCGGGAAACACAATGGAAAGAAAGCAAGACCCAAGCATCCAGGCAGAAAACCAGGCCTTGTACCAGAGCCAGGAGGCAGCCGGGATTCCCGCACCGCACAATGCGACGGCATCGGCGCGTAATGAACCCCGAGTGGTTGCCTTTCACATCTCAAGAGCTGAAACCGGCTGGATGCTGAACACTGCTGCTCCCAGCTCCAGCCTTCAAGTGACTCTTCTGCCCAACAATAACACTGAGAAAGGCACAAAGCCCACAGCTTCTGCCTGGCGCTTCCGGATGCAAACTGGCCAAATATGTTCAGGTCAGCAGGACCGTGATGCTCTTTGCTGGCAACTTAAATACAGTCAATGAGTGGGAGCTGGCGAGGACAGTAATAGTCAACAAATAGCACTTTTGGAAAGTGCAGGGGAAATGCAAATCCTCAATCTGGATCAGGTTTGCAACAAAGCAAACAGTAATTCTGGAAACGGAGAGGCCTCCAGCTGCAGGGCACAGGTTGTTTTGTAACTGTGCTTGTGACTTACCTGAAAAGCATTCTTTTCCCTGGGTTCCCGATAAGGAACTCACCTCTTGAAATTCCCCACGTAGCGCAGGGAGCCGGGGCACTCCCCCAGTTTCCTACACTTAAGCTTTCATCTGTGAAAAATCCTCTTTATTAAAGGCAAACTGTGGTATAATTGAGCTAAATCTGCAGCCTCCGTTGGAGGTAGCAGTGCCACGCACAGTTCATTGCAGTGCCTGCTGTCCCAGGGATTTTTATGAGATCATATTTCACGAGGAAATAAATTTCCTCCTCCGGTCTGATGCAATCAGTTCACCGAGTGGTAAACAGCGATGGATACCTCGTGTGCTGGTTCCCAAAGTGTCTGCGGATATTCCAGGATGAAAGTTGCCAGAGATAAGATCTTAATCACTGAAATCTGGAGAGCGATTGAGAAAATGGCCCCATAAGGATGTCGGGGCAGGTTCCCTGGAGGAAGCCCAGGAACCCCCTGCAGACACTCAGCGCTAGCAGGACCCACAGGAAACTATTTATCAGATAGCCCATCTCAACAGAGCCCTGTTCCGATGACAGCTCCCAAATGACAGTGTTCTCTCTGCTGGCAAGTCCCTAGGCACTCACTTGAATTGGTTCATCCCTCAATTGTACAATAGTTTGGGGTAAGTACATCCATTTCGCTTCTCTTTCAAGAAGCAAAGGAAGATAATATCTTCCCAAGTAGGTATTCTCGTCCTTCTACCTACACAAATTCTCATGGGAAACAATAGATGGGCACTGCTTTGTGCTGTAAAGATCAGTGAACTGAATTTTCAGGGAGCTGCTTTTGGAAAGGCATTTCAGTTACACGCTGGAGGGATGGCCCAGGCAATTTATAGGCGCTCTCTGATCCAAGGAAGGGCCATCGCATGCCCTCTGGAGAAATTAACTCCTCCTAGATAGCAGCCACAACAGCTCCTGCTGAACCACCATAAAAACCTGACAATTGTCCATGACCAGCAAGCAATGCAACAAGCGTGGCCTTTGTGTCATGTTCAGTCCTGAAGCCAAACTAAAGAAGTTCAAAGAAACGTGAAGTCATGCTGGTTTCCATCAAAGCTGTTCCCTAAAAACTACTCGTTTTCCCAGACAAGAAGGCAGAGGCAGCTGGATTGCCAGCAAGATTGCTAGCTTCTGGCAGCTCCTTCTTGAATCAATCCTGTGGATCTCTGCTCCGAGAGAAGCAGGAAACTCAAAACTTCAAACTGAAATGTGAATCTTGTTCTTGCTGAATTTGGATACATCAATCCCAAAATAGGACAGGAGGCCTTCCAGGAATTCTAAGATGTGGACCAGAAACTGAGGAACCTCAAGGCCAGGTTGGACGGGGCTTGGAGCAAGCTGCTCTAGTGGGACATATCCCTGCCCGTGGCAGGGGGTTGGAACTGGATGAGCTTTAAGGTCCCTTCCAACCCAAACCAGTCTGGAATTCTATGAATTCCACTGTGTTCTGCCCAAACCATGGACACCAACTCCTGCCCTATTGCAACAACCTGTGGAGAACCCTCCTCCCACCAACACACTGGAGAGTTGCTCTCAGCACCGTGTGAGCTTCCCTTGGGAGTGAGCAGTTTCCATATACTTGGATTTAGAAGAGATGTCTCACTGCCAGTTCCTGGAAACAAAGTAGGAGGTGTCAAACGTGTAACCCTCACCAGCATACCCCATCTATGTTCATCACACAGGCCAAGATTTTACCCCTCGTCTTGATAATCACTCTTTCCTCACTTCTTAGTGGTTTTGCAGTAAGAAGATTGGTGTAAAAATCACCTCCATGGGATTTATGCTGCTTCTTTTTCATTAGGCACTTGCTATTTAGTGCTTCCTTAATGTGAGATTGTGAAATACCTAAAACAAAGCCTGATCTGGCAAGATAACAAACACCTGAATTGCTACTGAGATTGGTGGTAATTGCGTGTTAACGCACACATCATGAACCAAAAATGCATGGATCAGAAAGGAACTCAGGGCTGGGTTCAGAAAGTGATGAAATGATGGGAAGCTATCTCAAGCGTTTTGATATGACATCCAAAGGATTACCCAGGTCAGAGCAACCTGATGAATTCACATGAAAGTGAATCTCCTTGGAAGCTTTCCTTCATCCTAGGAGAAAGCACAAGGGATCAAAAAAGGAGTTCTTCACACAGGCACTGTGATACTCAGCTCAGGCAAACCTTTAAGTGCACGGGAGAGAGAAAGAGGGTGATGGGATAAGTGTTAGGAAATCATATTCTCTTCCTTGCACATCCACCATCTTTTCACACACAAACAAACCTGTTCGTTTAAATTCACCTGCAATATGAAATTCACAATGCAATTTGAAAACCAAGACACAAGCTCTTGAAAACTGTGTTTCATTTTAACAGATTTGAACCATTTTTAAAAGATAAGTATGTATTGGCATGATGCTGCAGGCTCATCCTCCAATGCATATGGTTTAGTAGGGGTTTTTTCACCTTCTTTAGTACTGGGTCCCCCCTAGGACCTAAAATACGTACTAATGAAAAATCTAAATTAAAAATCACTTGGGAAATGGATGAAGTCCAAGGGATTTTTAGTCATTCTCTGGGTATCTACCTGAATCTGCTTTAAAATGTTGCTTTCACAAGGTGCGGAAGCTACAGGAGTGATCTAATGCATCCTTCAGACATTCCTCCCCTAATGATTTGATACCTCATTTGCACGTCTTGTAGAGCTAATATGAGCTTCTCAATAGAAATGTTGTGTTTTCTGTTATTGCCCCCATTCTGCCAAGGATGCCTTTGTAAGATTTTTAGGTAAGAAGAATCTTGACCTGGACCAGGTTTTCGGTTCTGTCGATTTACCTTTGTTTTCTGTTTTACCTTCAGGACAACACCCAACAACACTCTAGTACCCAATTCACTGCCAGCACAGCTCTACATTACATCAGGTTTTTAAAATTCCTGGGAAAGTGGGCATGATTCCTTACTCTACGGTGTAAGGAATGTGGCGATAGCACCGTAGCAGGCTCAGCTGCACCTTTCCATCCTGCAGCTTCAGACCATGTTTTTATCCCAGTTTATGCTTGGGTCACTTTCTGGCTCAGAGTGGGAAAAAGCCCCAGTACAACTCACTCACTGGGCACAAACTACTCCCATTTCTTTTCCAGGCTGGAGGAGCTCAGAAACGCACTGTCTTTGCCTATAGGAGTCTCACACACCATACACCAAGCAGCCAGCATAAAGCCAGCAAGGTTTTTGCTTCAGTGGACGGACTCGGCACTTAGAGAAAAATGATTGTAAAGCCAAGCTCTGTGTATGTTGATCCCACTGAAAGGCCTTCACTGCTAATCTCAATGCCCCTAATTTCTTTAGACATTCCAGGAGGATTTTGCATCTCAGTCTAGACACATTTCATCCCTCTGTTTTGAGAGAGAAAGCCTTTTGAAACTGCCAGAGCTCCTTTGTTTTCCTGCTCTGAAGGGCTTTGGTGCCTGTGAACAAAATAGGATAGGCTAGGATGAAGACAGAGTCTTCAAAGCTTACTGTTTCCCTATACATTTTTCAAGGTACAGGCTGTATATCTGGAGTTCTCAGTCTCTTTCTTCTTCTTGTTTCTTAAAGTTCCCTATTAAAGTCCTTAAGAGCATGTGATCAGGAGTTCTAGTTCTGCCTCTGACATACTGAGAAAGCCCCCTCATCTTTCAGTTTCCTACAGATATTCTTTTTATTATGCAAATTCATCATGTAACATCTATGCAGTGTTTAAAGCATGAGCCAGAATCAAGGCTAAAAAGGAGTAACCACGTCTGTTTCCATCTCCCTATATGAAGTCATCAAATAGACTTCATATAATAGACTTCATCGAATAGAGAATGAACCTTGTGGGGTATAAATACCTTCTGCTGGGGTTGCTGAGGACTTCTGACATAAAAAAGAATGAGATCTGATTGTTATTTATGTTTCTTTGACCACACAAGTGCTCACATACAGAAGACAAACACTGCTTTTAAAGGCAGAGTTAAGTAAGCTATTGCCCGTTGGGGCTGGTCCCATCGTTGCGCTAAGGCTCACTCTGCAATAAGTAAGCCAGTGGCATCTTAGGTGCAACGGCAATGCAAAGTGCTTTATTATTTCCTTACCTTTCCGTACAGTCCTCCTGAAAAATGTCACAAAGAGTGACTCATCACATCTGCATGGAGTTATGAAAAAAGTAAGCCTTGTTAACCTGCTGTTTGAAAACCAGAACACTTTTATCAGTTCATATAATTGCTAACCCCTTATTCACTGTTCAACACTGAAGGGTTCTTTGCCTCCTAAGATCCCACTAATTGCTGACAGATTTGATTTCTCTGTGACAGCAGGAGTCCTGTTTCTGGCCTTTACATCAAGTAATTGCTTTATTTTTCTCCCTCTGCTCTGAAAAACGGAATTCCCTTCTCCCCTGCTTGAACCTCTGTAATGACTTCTTTCTATGTTATTAAATCCTTGCCATTTAAATCACATTTAGAGATGTTTTGAATAACTGATTCCAATTACTAAGGCTCTTACTAAGGAGCAGCTGAAAACGCAAGTCATTACTTGCCCATACACAAGCAGCTACACCTTGCAGCAAAGCCTCTGGTGGACTGTATTTTATTTCTACTCAATAAAGTGCAATTTATACTCACAGGAGGCGGGCGTTCAACAAATATACAGCTGCTGGAGCTCTCGTAACTTGTCGCTTGTGCAAAATAGAGATCTGATTGTTATATTTACTCTATAAATAGTGCTATTCCTTAAAGAAATCATCCTGTCCTTCCTGTAGTGGCTCGGGAAGCCTGCTTGGAACAACAGCAGAGATGAGCAGTTGACCGAGGAATGACCCACGTAAGGTTACTATCCTGAGATCTAATAAAAAAGCATGGCAGGGTAAAAGGAAACATGACTACAGGTCGTACATTCCTCCCGTGAAGTATGACCAACTTCTGTTGTTCTCAGTGTTGTTCTTTATACAGGTCACGATTCCCTGAACATACTAAGCGCTTCCCGGCAATAGCAGTTTAGTTCAGTTATTAATCATACTTGTAATCATTAGTGCCTTTGGAGGGAGAAAAATACATGCCAGGAGATGATGATTTGACAAATTACTGCAGGGGCTCACGTAATAGCTTTGCTGATACAATCAACATGGAGCTATTATCAAAAAATATAAGAATATGAAGCAACTCCCAAACTGGGTATGAAAAACACTTCCCTGTCAAGGAAAAGGGGCTGACGTTTAAGTAGCTAGTATGCAGTTGTCTTCACCAGTGCAGGCTCACTTCCTTTTCATCCACAGTTACAACCGTGGCACGTGTAAACAGCTACTAAATGAAGATAACTCCTAATAACTGAGGAATTTGCAGTTGTCTCTAATTCATGGGCTTGTTGGGAGCGTGATTGCTGCGAACTGAATCCGTGCTGGAAGCCACTGCTGAATGTAGTGGGAGTCTGTGTGCAGCTCCCAGCTTCTGTTGGTGCAGCCTGAACTGGTGCCTTGGAATTGGTACAAGAAATAAATAATCCCTTCTGTATTTGTATGTTAACTTTCTGGTACTTCCTCCAGCCTAGCCCTGGTAATTAGCCCTGCTAATATACACAAAGGCCCTCGTTTACTTTTGACCAACAGAGTAAAACTACCACCAAGTGGAATAAAGGTATGCTGATAAAAGCACAGCCTGACCACTAAACTTGCATCAGTGGTCAGGACTTCTGCCAGCACAGCTAAGCCATAACAAGGATCTCTCCTTTTTTCCAGCCCTGACAGCACAGAAACCAGCACAAGTCCTTAGTTTTTAGACCCTCAGGCTGAGCATGGTCTGTGCTACAAAATCTGCCTCTCAATATGGAATGATTGTTTTCATGCAACGCTGTTTTGCTGAGTAAATAGATGCGTTCATGCCTTTATACCTTTATTGTATTTGTTCTGGAACGTTATTTCATATATAGTGTAAGGTGTTCCTATATTTTGTTTGGAAGTACACTGCGCTTCATATTGCCTAGAAGTGTGAGCAGAGCGGTATCTGTACTTCTTGTGCGCATTGCTCTATTTTCATGTACAGATAGATAACTATTCACTAAGGCCTGACCTTACTGTCACTGAAATAAATGAGCATTTTCCCATTGACTTCCTTAGGAAAAGATATGGATCAAGAACCAAGCTGCCAATACTAACATTGCCTCAGAAATACCACTTCATGCATATGAAATTATAGTTAATGAGAAGCTAAAGCAGGTGGGTTCATTTGGTATTCAGAGATAAGCTTCATAAATGTGTAAATTAAAATAAAAGTAAAATGTTGATGAGTATAAGGGAGCCATTTTCATAGAATCCCAGACTGGTTTGGGTTGGAAGGGACCTTAAAGCTCATCCAGTTCCAACCTCTGCCACAGGCAGGGACACCTTCCACTAGGGCAGGTTGCTCCAAGCTGTGTCCAGCCTGGCCTTGAACACTGCCAGGGATGGAGAACCAAACAGTTTTGAATGACTTTGTGGACGTGTGATAGAATGATCCAGCTGGTGTAGTGGAAATGGAAAAGTTCTCAGCAAGGTCTTTCAACAGAGGTTTCAAGAATGAAATCGTTGTGGGATGGATTACTCTTGTGGGTTATTGATTGCCTAAAAGGTAAGACACAATTGCCTGGTTTTGATAATGGAAAGCACTGCCAGGAGGGTCCTGCAGAGTTTTCTACTGGAGCTGCGTACTAGAACATGCTTGTAAATGATTTGGAGAAGATTGATGATAAAGGAGTGATAAAATTTACTGATGACATAGAATTATTCATGGTAATAGAAACTAATGCTCCCATCAGGACCTGTAGGAGCATCTCAGGCTCTTGAGACACCAGGCAACAGAGACAGGTGGAACTGAGTGTTGGTAAATACAAAACAATGCAAATGTGGGGACTGCAGCCCTAAATATTTGTACACAGTGATGGTCTCTGGAGTAACTATTTCCACTCAGGAAAAATCAGAGCTCGGGGGAACTGAATGTTAGGAATTACTGGAAGGGAATAATGAACAAACCAGAAAGTAACAGCATGCAGCTGCTGAAATCTGCAGTGTGTCCATACCTTTTGTATAGCATCATTCTAGCTTCTTTTCTAAAACCACATTTAAAAACTATGAACAGTGGGTGAAGAACGGAGAAGGTGAGTAGGAAACAGTTACTCATAACATTCATAACGCAGGAATTAGGAAGCACCGAGTAAAATGAACAGGACTCAGACTGGAAGACAAATGAAAGGAAATACTTCATCACACATGCCCATATTAATGCAATTCCTTCTCTCTGAGTCACTAGGGTGGGATGCATCTGACCTAGCTTCAAGAGTGGCTTCACCCCACTTGAACTGGGCATCTTTTGTGCTGGAGGCCACTTCTCAGCTGGGGACTGAGGCTCCAGTTATAGCCAACTTATAGTCAGGAGTGGCAGGTAAGTGACTCACCTCACCCACTACAGACACTTGTGTTAGCAGAGGATGCATCATACCTCCTTGTCCACTGACTGTATTGGCCAGCTCCCTAGTGTGTACATAGAGCTATGGAATCAGAATGATTTGGACTGGAAGGAACCTTTAAACATCATCCAATTCCAACCCCCTGCCATGGGCAGGGACACCTTCCAGTAGAGCAGGTTGCTCCAAGCCCCTGTGTCCAACCTGGCCTTGAACACTGTCAGGGATGGGGCAGCCACAGCTTCTCT
>JANHGB010044156.1:0-27943 GCA_026283785.1 Coracopsis vasa
TTGGAGCAAGCTGCTCTAGTGGAAGGTGTCCCTGCCCGTGGCAGGGGTTGGAGCTGGATGAGCTTTAAAGTCCCTTCGAACCCAAACCAGTCTGGGATGCTGTGATTTCTCCAGGGTCAGTTTTAGTACTGTGATGTTGGGGTAAAGGCTACAGGAACTGGGGGAAATCTAGACAGCGATTTCAAATGAAGATGAACTGATTCTGCAGAAGCTCTTCTGAAGAGCATTTGCTTCTGTCTGCACCTGGTTAGCTCTCTCTGGAGATTGCTGCATTGCTTTTATTGAGCACCTTAAAGTCCATCACAGATATTCTGCTGTGTTTAAATGTGTTCCGTTCACTCCATGTGCATCTGGATAGCTGGAAACCCGAAGAACAGGCTCTGCAGGCCTGCTCCTTTAATACTTCTAAGAATTGAATGCTGCGAGCAGAGTGTGTTTGTGCTGGGAATGTTGTGACACTCAAGTGACACCCTTCATTGGGCTCTGCCTTATGGACAAACTTGCTCAGTAACAAACACAGCTTTTCCTGCACACAATTCCCAACTTTTTAAATGTTTTATGATAGTTATTATTATTCTCCCTTATCCCCTTGGGCCAGGAAGCTTGAAGTGAACGTGCTGTTCTCAGCTGTACTTTTTCCTCCCTGCTGTTCCTGGTCTGAGTAGCCTTTGTCCAAGAAATAGCCCCTCTGAGGGCAATAAAGCAACAGGGATGAGGGTGCCAGGCTTATCCAAGCAAGAAATGAGCCATAGGGCATTGAGTAGATGAAGGATCACCCAGATGCGTGGCTGGGACTGGAGAGACCTCAATTTTGCTCCTATTGCTCTATTCCCCTCTTGAATTTGGGCTTGTGGCTTTATCTCTGCCTCAGTCTCCTCCAAACCTTTCTTCTTTGAAAGGGAGTAAGGAGAAGCCCATGCAGGAGTTGGGGCACCTCAGGAGATGCTGAAAGGATGAGCTGCTTTTGGACACTATTATCTGCTTTTATGGCTTTGTTCCCAGTGCCCAAGCAAGGCCCCTGGGGCTGTCCCTGGACATGGGTTAAAGCTGAGACAAAACATGGCCAGCACAAACAGCTTCCCTGGCCAGCCCAGCCAGGAAACCACTGAGCGAGCGCTTCCCTTTGGAGCTCCTTCCGGAGGCAGGGGGTCTTCCTGCATGGGGATGCCAGCCCTTTCCCGGCTATATTTGGAGGATCAGTGCAGCACAGCCCTGTGTAACTCTCGCTGCATTGGTCCAGCCTTGGACTGCTGCAGTGGAGAGGAGAAATCCTCACTTATGGGTTAAGATGAAGCAGCAGGTATGCAGGAGGCAAGGTGGTGGAATAGCCCATGGCCATGGTGCGGCTTCCCCCAGCAGAGGTGGTGATGGCAGGGCTGATATCTTCATCCCTATCTATTGACCCCTGAATGCCTATATCCTGAGGAGGTGACAAAAGGCTTGGGGATTGCATTACGCAGCAAATATGACTGCCACTGATTCTGAGTTATCCCCATGGCATTGCTTCAGAGTACAGTGAAGTATTTGGACTGTGACAGTTCTGGTAGCAATCATCAGGTAGCAAACTAGCACTGATTTTTGGATGGAGAGGCTGGAGGCAAGGCTGTCAGCAGGAAATCTGCTCAGCTTATGTCTTTCTGCCTCCCCCTTGGGATAAGAGGCCCTGAGGGGACTGTGAAGCAGATGGTGGGAGCTCATCCTAGTGCAAGTTGGCTCTTATTGTTTTCAGGCTCACTATTAGTGTGATGAAGTAACATGGGTTAGTAACATGACTGGACTTGATGGTCTAAAAGGTCCTTCCCAACCTACTTGAATCTATGATGGTAAAATAGGAAACAAGGTGTATTTAAGTGGGTGAGCATCCTGTGGGTCAGATGGGGCACAATGTGGTGCAGAATGCAGTCGTGGATGAGGTCTCTGCCCTGTGGAGTTGCAAGGCGGATGAAGGAGGACGTGGAGGGCTTTGGTATACCCTGGAGAGCTCCAGTGCTTGCTGGTCCTGCAGCTTCATTTGTGCTCCTAGAGCAGGTACACAGGCAGCAGCTCAAGTTGGCCAAGACTGTGATTCCCAGCCCTCTCCAGCTCTCAGGAGTATGGGTTGGCTGGGAGCTGTTCATGAAAAGTACCTGGAACCCACCCAAAAATTGCTGGTCTTAAACTTATGGAGAGCTTCCAGCTCTAAGGAGCTGGCTCCAAAGCAGTGCAGGTAGAAAAGGGTTGCTGTCATCTTTTCCTGTGCCAAGGAACCGTGTTCCAAGATTGCAATGGTGTTAAAGGCAGTTTTTGGCAGCCTTGGAATCTCTTGGATATTGGAGGATGCTCTGGTCATCTTGGACAGATGTGGTGTCCCCAAACACCAGGACTCCAGTACCCCTCTCACATCAGCATGATAACCTGGTAATGGAATACCACCCTGAGGGCACTGTCTGCTCAAGGAACATGAAAGCCCCTGCTGTAAAGTGCAGGAATTCTATGTTACAGGTAGACTTGTTGCTTCTCCTGTCCTGATCCCACTCCCCAGTCACCCTGTTCTCAGGGATGGTTGATTGGAAGCATGTCTGCGTGTATCTCCCTCTAATAGGGAAACCTTTACCTGCAGGAAGCCTGCTTCAAAGCATCTTTGTTCCTTCCCCTATAGAGCTAGCTGTTCTGTTGTTCTGGACTGCCCTGCTTTGTGCCTTCCAACAGCCTCTTCCAGATGGCTGTAATCACTGCGCAAATCACCTCGCTCTGGAGCAGAGGTGCTATTGCTTCATCAAGCACCAAGTTTTTGGAAGGCTTTTGCGTTAGCAGCAAGTATTCTGTTGGGATAATAACTGGACAATCTAACTCCCAGCTTTAGCTCTTTGGTGCTCTCTGTTAATCCATGCTATCTTCATTCAACTGTGCTCCAGTGTCATTACTGGGGCGTGATTTACAGAGCGAACTGGAACATCAACTCGTGTTATTGAGCTAAATTTGCTTAACCCACCTAAAATAGTCTGTCAAAGTTGTGTTCCTCCAGGCCACCACTAATTCTGTTTGTGCGGCTGAAGATCTGAATGACTCTGTGTGATCTAATCTCCCTTTGATTTAGGGTCTCTTGATTACTGGGAGTGCAGTGAGAAGCTTCTGGCTTATTCAGACAATAATGGAGGAAAAGCACTGTGACCTCTGGTAGGCAAGGAGAGGCATCTTCATGCCTTTGCTTCCCTTGTTCCTTTAAACATGGCTTGTACTCCTATTGAATGCAGTGCTTCAAAATGCAGAGGTGCCTACGCTGTTCCTGGCATCATTGGAGGTCAGAGAGGTAACGGGGATGGATAAGGCCAGAAACAGCTTCTGTACAGGGAATAATGCAAAGTTAGATTATCTCCAACTTTAAAAAGCTCACAAGGGAAGAGACTGGAGAGTGCAGACCAAGGTGGGAAATGGAGGTACATTAAAGACCTAGCAAAAGGAAACTCTTCTTGTGCACTGTGCTAAGCTGTGGAGCTCCCTGCTGCAGGGTTTTGGAGATGCTGAAATGCAGATGACCTCAAAGAATGAGTGAACCCTTCAGTGTAAGGGTTACCATGCCCATCATCAGCAGTTCCCATTGTGTTCAAAGGTAATGTACTGATAGCAGCAGTGCTCCAGGCCTTAGTTTTCTCTACAGAACCAAAACCTTAATGGGATGTTTGTGTGGGAAGCATGGCCCACAACTCATGGGTGTTGTAAGGAAGATGGGCTGAGTCTTTACCTTTCTTCCCCAGTTCTTACTAAGCTGTTCTTTGTTTTTCATAGCACTTGCTAAACTCTTTCCTCATAGTTTCTGTTGCTTGTTGATGATCATAACCCTTCTTATGGAGGAAATGTACCAGGTGAACTTCTTAGTCTATGAGAAAGTCAGATAATAACCTTGAATCTGGCTAGGATGGTGCTCTCAGCACTTCAGTATGCTTTGTGGGACTAGTTAGTGATTTCAACCCTTTTAATGAGTGAGGCTTGAAAACAGCCTCAACCCACACCAGATGTAGGCAGTGATAAGCTTGATACAGTCTGAAATCAACTGCTAATTGTGCTAAACTGTTCAGAGCTGGAGCATGTACCTTGGGCAATAAGGGATAGGATTTTAGTAAGGCTATGAACTGCTCTAGAGCTGTCAGATCTTTTACCTTGTTTGAGGTAGAGCTTGAAACCTTGGTGGGTTTTGGTATTGAGACAGAACCAGCCTGTTTCTGGTGAGGACAAGAATTCCTTCTCCAGTCTGCTGCTGGGGGACCAAAACCAAGGACGTGATGTCTAAGCAGGCTGCCTGGGGAGAATAGCTCATGGTGAAGATAGATACACAAAGCTGGGTAGCAAACTCGGGTCAAACCTTCAGTGAGGATTTCTTAATAGGAGTGATTTATAAGAGCCTAATTTATAAGTGTGAACCAAGATGGAATATCTTCATCCCTATCTATTGAGCACTGAATGCCTGTATCCCAAGGAGGTGAGAAAACGCTTGGGGAGGTTGTATTACTCAGCAAATATATGACCACCACTGGCTCTTAGTACTTTGTAATCCTCATGGCATTGCTTCAGAGTACAATAAAGTATTTAGACTGTGATAATTCAGGTAGCAATCATCAAAACAGCCTGACTAAGCAAGAGGGGAGCCTTGGAGCAGATGCTGACAGAAGATGGCTGGCAGTTAACTGCTGTGATGTTCTTGGTGTATAATCAATGAAATACTTGTAATGGCATGCAAGCCCTCTATTCAAATGCTCTGTGGGTATCTGCTTTGTATCTCCAGGCTGAAAACAGCCTGCCTGAGTTGCTCCCTTGATTTGCTCCCCTTTTTCACCAGCTTGACTGCATTACAGCCTGTTGGTAGCTTAGTCTGACAGTGAGAGAAAGATTTGAAGGAATACAGTTCATGTCAACCATGACTCAGGTAAGGGGAGATGGGCAAACATCTTGAAATAGCTTCATGGCCAAGAAGATGAAGTAGATGTAATGCAACTTCTTACCTACATCATTGTTTTGGGGATGAGCATTGCTTGGTGTGCAACGTGTTTGGCATGGTTGCATATAAAGGCAAATATACCTGCAGGAATGTTTGGTAAGATATCTTTTATGGATCAGCAGATTGGGTGCCTGGAAGGGGATGGAAGGTCAACCTCTTGCTGCCCTGCAGGCAGGTTGATCCAGGAAAGGCATCATTGAACCTTTCCTTCCCTAAAGCTTAGAGCAGTATGGAGTTACAGTAAACATGATCACTTAAGGACATCCTCCACAGCATCATGCATTAGTTGGCTTAATAACATCAACTCTGTGACCCCAATTCTCGCTACTTCTCTGGTTCCCAGCAGGGCTCAAGTTCAAGATCTCAATGTTCAGAGACAAAACGATCTGAGGCTGGCGCTGTCTTGGGGAAAGAGAATGCTGCAAATAGAGGAGTTGTCCCTAGCACCAAACTGAAATGTACTTAAAGTGCTGTCTACCTTACCAGGGTGTAAAGATTCTCTCTTGTAGGAACAGCAGTTCTGATCAGCTGAGTGTAGCTGCCTCTCTTCGTAGCAGCAGCTTCTCAGACACCACAGATTTTCAGATCTGAGATGCATTTTTCTCAGTCTTGTGTTTTTATCAGGCAAAGAAGCAACCCCCTTAAACTACCAAGAGTATTTGGCTTTATTTAGAGGCCAAATGGCTGTTCTGTAGTGGGTGTTAAACCAGCACAAGGGAATATTCCCTCCCTATAATGGGGCAATGGGTTCAAACTTAAACAGGAGAGGTTAAGGCTGGATATAAAGAAGAATTTCCTTATTGTGTGAATGGTGAGGTTCTGGAACAGGCTGCCAAAGGAAGTTGTGAATGCTCTGCTCCTGGCAGTGTTCAAGGGCAGGTTGGATGGGGATTGGAGCAACCTGCTCTAGTGGAAGGTGTCCCTGCCCGTGGCAGAGGGATGGAACTGGATCATCTTAATGTCCTTTCCAATCCAAACTACTCCATGATTCTAAGTGAAACCCTTGTTTTAGTGGTTCTGGTGCTGAGAAATCAGGAATTACGGTGAGGCTCCTTCCTTGTGGATGCTTCAAAAAAAGAGGAAGGACATGATGTTGTGATGGAGCTGCTCTCCTGACATGCTATAATCTCTCTTCTTGCGTGTATCAGTTGCCATATCCTAGGACTTCAGGTCTGTTCCTTCTCACTGTGAGGCTGGTAAAAGGGCAGGGCACAGCATATGGGAGCTCCTGAGAAGGAAATTACTGTCAAGTTACTCTGGTTTGAGTCTTTTCTACCTACTTTCTCAGGGTTCCTAGCCAGGAGCCAGCCTGTCTGCGAAAGGAAACCATCTGAATGGATGACAGCATGCCAGCGCTTCTGTAGGTGGCTCTTTGAAGTCTACTTGTTATCTTCAGCTAGGGCACCCAAAAAATACCTAGCAGTGAAGGACAAGGGGTAGGTGTTGTAATTGCAGCTGTCTGCAGAACAGGATCTGCAGCTTGGCACACACAAGGCTGTCATGGTGAAGGATTCTGAATGCAGCTCTCAAAACAGCAAATAAGGGTTGGGATTTGTCAGGTTGGTGTGCAAGTCTTGTTTCTGCTCATTGTTGGGGGAAGAGCTCTACTTTAAGACCTGTCACATAGTTCTGTAATCTCAAATAGAGAAGGAGGAAAGGGGAATGTGGATATGCTATGTCAAAAAGTAGATTAGAAAACAAAGTGATGGAGTCTTAAAGACATTAGCTTGAAGTCTTCAAGCTTGGCTGGACACTGTGGGTTTGCTGTTGTGCACCAAGACTGAGTGTGCTCATTCACATCTGTATGAGCTGAAACTACCTGGATGGATTATGAGCTCTTGCATAGATAAGAAAAGCTTTCAGTTGTCTTGGGGTGTCTGTGCATGTGAACATGGTTGAATAGTTGGGTGCAGTAGCAAGGTTTAAGAAATGAATTCTTCATTGGACAGCTTGCATCCCTTTACATGCAGGGATTTTTCCTGTGGCAAGGAAGTAATTTTACATTCTTCTGGCACAGGGCTGAGGGTAAGACACTGAATTCAGAGCTAAGAGCCACTTGTTTCTCTTGCAAATCTCTGCTATTAAAAAAACATGACCACACCAAACCCCCTTGTTTGCTATATGGCGACCTGTAGGTTTTTCCAGTGTGTGTAGGAATAATGCTCTCCTAGGAGAGGATGACTATGCTGCAGTCTGACTGGCTTAGTAGTTGAAAACCTTCTTGTTCATGAGCCAGGATCACCTTGCTTGGTTTTTCTCCGTTCCTTCCCAGTTCCTCTGTCTCTAAGCCTGTCCTCAATTGTTTTCAGGTCAGTTTGCTGAGAAACCACAATAATTTTGTTGCTTGCACTCAGTATCCTCTTTATCCCTGCCAACACCACTGGAGTGAGTGATTCCAGCTGCAGGCTCTAAATCTACCTGCCCAATGCTTCATGCCAAGCAATGGAGCTGAATTACTAAAATGCCAACTATTAATGTAGAGCTGCTTGATTATGGGTGTGCACAGGACAAATGTGAGGCACAGGCACAGAATCCTGCTGTCTACCTGGAATTTTTCATGGAACAGCTTCTCCTTAAAGCTCTTATAGAGTGGCAAGCGATTCCAAGCATCCTCGATTGGGTATCAAATGCTTAAGAGTTTCTCCTTTGTGTCTTGGGAAGGACTAAGAAAGCTACAAGCCTCCAAACCACTCTGAAAGAGTTTATGCCTTTTACAAAGGGTTGTAGAAAGCAGACTTCATCTCTCAGTTGGATTTGATGATCATTGTAGGTCCCTTCCAAATGCAAATACTCTATCTCAAGAATGGCTTGTCCAACTCTTTATTCCCTCTCATGGGAAATGGAAGCGTATGGCTGGTGTTAAAGAGGGGAAAAATCCCTCAAAACCAACCAGTGAGGTGGTGTTTGATGATGAAGGTGCAGATGGTTTTCACCATCTACCAGCCTCAGCTGGGTAGATGTGTTTCTCTGCAGACCCTTTGAGTTCCTGCAGAAGGTTTCTTCTGAAAGCAAGCTCGGTCTTGCTGGTGCTTCAGTTAGGAAAGCCCTGGGTTGAGTGAGAAGTGGTTGGTTCAACACATGCCATGGAAGATGCTCGTTGTGGAATGGTGAACTGAAAGGCAAGGTCAAGAAGGAAAGCCCTGAGCTTTGGGTTAACTTCACCTACACTTAAAACACAGCTTCAGAGCCTGACTACTTGCATTGACCAACAAAGCATAAGTGTGTGCTTGAGTAAGAAGGTTATTTGTAATGCTTTCCAACTCTTTCCTGCTTGGCCTTATACTTTGTCACTATTCACAGGGGGGGAGTAGCAAAGTCCCTGATGGCATCAACAGTCTATGGCATTTCATGCAAAAATACAACCATGCAGGAACTGACCTCCTTCATAATAGCATCAAGAGCTTTATTTATCCAGTTCTCCAGGTGGTGTAAATGCTACTGATCCAAACTAGTTTTAAGAACAAGTCCTAATAGCTTGTTAAAAGCCTGACTCAAATATACATCAGAAGAGGTTGATTTTGTTTAATATGGCATTAGGGGAAATAACTTTTGCATGGGAGGTGGATTACAAAATGTTGACCTTGCTGTTGAGGGGTGCTTCTAGTGTTGAAGCTGGAGTGATGGCAAGGTCTGTGTGTACCAGCATCTTAAACCATGCTGGGTGATGGTCCCTCTGCACCCACATCACCTACCTGTATGTGGAAATGAGGTGAAACTCTGGCTTCATCTTCAGGCAGTGGCTCCTGCAGTCTATTATGCCACTAATCATCAAGCAGTTGATTAAGTTTTTGATTGAGAGCACTATTTTAATGGTCTGTGCTTCAGTACGTGCATACCCAGCCACTGCTTTCATGCTCTAATTAGCTCTGACAGGCTGACTTGTAAATGGGAACATTTCTACCCTGTATCTCTAGGGCTGGAATAGGATGGAAGTCTTTTATAATTATAAAACTTGAGCTATTTTATTGGCTTTTTCTTATATGTATAAATGCTGCCTGGCTGCTCTGTGCTAGAACATTTCCTACGAGGGAAAGTGGTGGAGGTGGCTAACATCTTAGTTCTGTAAATGACCACAGTGTCCACATTCATTCCTTAGTGGAGATAGGGTACTGCAAGAGAGGCAGTTCTAAACTCATCCCTTAGTGCCCCAAACCAAACTGAAGCTGCTGTTAAAAGAGTTTTGTTCTATATTGTTGGGGTGCAATGGTAACTACTACAGCTTCCACTTAACAGTAGGAAAACAGTTCCCCTTGTTGCTTTCTTGCCTGGAAGTTGTGTTTGTGCTAATGGTGGGCAGAACAATTCATGGCTTCACCACCCCAGAGTTGAGATTAATCTTGGCTTAATCTGAGCATCTATTACTAAATTCAGTTCTAACACAGCTTTATTGCTGGTGGTGCCTTCTGCTCACCGTAAACCTCTGTATCTAGGTAGTCCAAGAGCTAACCCAGTAGGAACCAGGTAATGGCATTTGCATTTCCTTCCTCATCTGTTAAGATGAGCTGAGTCCCGAAGTGTTGCTTCACTGTTGGCTGGTGCTGTTGCATTAGCTTTTACCATTGCTTTACTTGTTTTGGAGGGTGTCTACTTAAAACTCAGGTTGCTTTGAAGTGATGTGCTCTCAAACCTGAGCAGATGTGATAACCCATGGATATGGGAATACCCTCTGCTCCTGGTGAATCCACAGAGGATACAATGCCCATTCTCTAAGGACCTGGACAGGGACAATGCCTTTCTCACACTCAGTTCCAATCCTTTAGCTAGTTGGACTTGACATGTTCATTGAAATGCCTCTTCTGCCAAATCCTTTCCCAAATATCCAGTTCTGGTCCCAGTCTGCAGTGTCAAAGCTGGAGGTGTCAAGTTGTAATCATTTGGAAAAGCCAGTGCATCCCTGCTACTTGTACCCTACTGTCCCATCACTGGGAGAGGGTGGCTCTTGGAGAAGGGAAAAGAGGCATTTCATGCATCTTCATTCTAGTTAAAGAAGCGTAGCAAACTGAATCTAGTTCAGCAGCGAGTAAAGCACTGTTTGGGCTTTGAAGCTTGCTGTGGGACTTGAAGGGCTTTTCTCAGTTCTTGTGTGTTTGCTGCTAGCAATTGTATCTGCTCAGGGAGATGAAAGGCGTCATCCCAAAGTGTGAAGAATCCTCCAAACCGCATCCCAGATGATGATCCCTTTTTGTGTTAAAAGTGGGGATTTTAGCTTGTCTGGAAGCTGTTAGAGCAGCTCCCGACCACCAGTTCCTCTGTGCTGCAAGTCCTCATGAACCTGCTGCTGAGACCTTGCCTTGGCAATGCTGGTCTTTGTTAGGCTCGCCTTTGTTAAGCTTGTTTCCATCTCTGCTGCTTCCCGTGTGGTTTTGCTTGGCACGAAGCTGCTCTGCTGCCTGGTGCCCTCCTCTTCTTGGTCATGGAGGTTTCAGGTAAATATTTACATCCCTTTCTGTGGTGTGATCTAAGGGGATGTGTTAGGCAAGGGGCTTTGCAAGTGCGCATAGCTGAGACTGAAGGTTATTCCTTATTGCACCTTCAGATGTTGCTGAGTGTTCCTGTTTTTTATCTGTTGCCCTCAGTTGTGTAATTCCTTATTGCTCTATTACATGACATCATCTGGATCTGCTGCTCTAGTCTGTTCTTTGAGCTCCATAACACGTTCAGCTGAGTCTTGGGGAAGGGCCCTAATTTATGTCTAAATCCATTAGGGTTCTGCAGATAAATAAACACCATGCTGAAGGCCTCAGTGCCAGCAGGCTGCCTCCAGCAGCAGTGAAAACATTCACATTGTCTGAGTGGCTGCACACTGCAGAAGACAGGCTGGGTTCCCAGCGCCTGCTCTAGTAACTGAGGGGGTTTGGGGTTTAGATTGTCCTCTTGCACAAATAAACGTCTGGCAAGTGTGTTCTCTACTGGAATCAACAACCTCTTCATGCTCGGAGGCTAAACTAAGGCTGAAGTCAGCTATTGAGTGGTGGCTCTGTGCGAATCTATTGTGTTTAGCTCTGATTGAGACCTGCTCGTTGTGCTTGTACTCTTTGGGTAGTTGTAACATCATTTAAGGATAGGCTTTTCCCATGATCTTACCAATGGAGAAACCAAAGCAATGGAAATCATCCTCTGAATGTCACCTCCTAAGCAGCATGGCCAGGTTTGCTAATCCTGTTGTACAAGTGTCCTGTAAGGATTATGGGCTGCTTCTCAGGCATGTTCTAGCAGGAGGGAGATGGAGCTTGGATCCTTGGTTGACTTGGGTCCAGGGAGCAATGACACAGGCAGAGACACTTTGCCCTATTGTCAATGAGCCATGAAATAGAGACAAAGCTCCATGGAGACATCCTCTGTTTAACTGCAACAGAAAGGTAACTGACACTCAAGTGTTGAAGAGCAGGCTGGAGCTTAACCTGCTGCTTGGAAGATAGATTTCAATCCCACGTTTCCTTAGAATAACCCTTTCTTTTAGGCCAAAATAACCATGACCAATGTTCCTCCAGTCTCTGGTTCAAATCTTGCCCTCGGGTGGAACATGCTCAGGGGCCTGAGGACAGACCGAAGCTGTAAGGTCAATGAAGTCCATGTTCTATTGCTCCTCTCTTGTGCTGCTCTTTCTGCATCATCCCTCTTAGCTTTCTTCAGCTTTCCTACCCTATTTAGGTGTGCTCAATCTGTCTTTTCCTATAAGAGGCAGAAAGACTTGAGATGGTGTTAGTGTGTTGTAAGACTCTAAGGTCTGGATTAGATTTAGATAAGGCTTTGTGTTGGCACTTCCATGGGGAAATGGCTCTTTATCAGACCTCCAAATGTCTCTCTTGCTCCCTTTGTGTCCAAGTTAAGTCCATCTAGTGGGGACCTAAGTCTGATGAAGTCTTGGCTTAGTATTGTGTCCTTATCTTGCTAGTAAGGTGTGAGTTTGGCCGGTCTCAGGCTGCCTGGTCTCAACCATAGCTTGTGAACATAGGTGGCTGGATGAGGAGCATCTCTGTATGTCCCTACTGAGGGGAAGGCTTGAGCATCCCTGGCTCCTGCGCACATGCTAAGGGGGTGGTTTTCTCACTGTGTGGTCTAAGCTGCTTTCAGGGATGTCCAAGTAGTCTCTAGTTAATGTTTTGGCCCTTAGGGCACCAGATAAGGAGAACAGGGCTCATTCAGTCCCTGCTAATCAATCACGAGATAAAAGGCCAGGCTGTGTTGGTGTCTATCACATGAATCACAACTTAGTATCGCAGACCTTTCAGTTGGGATGCCTCCAGTTAGGGAATCCATATTCCTGCCGCTCCTGTTGATGTGAGACATACTTGGAAACTCCTCCAAAGAGGAAAAGCCTTATTCCTCCTGCTATCCCTTCCCCACATTCATGTCCCTTAGGAGAGCAGGAGCAGGGGCTTTGCAGTCAGATCCTCTCCAAGCAGTTCCCTCCTGTGGCATTCAGCTCCTTCCCATGAAGACAATGACTGCGTGAGAGTTGCTCCCTTTATGTGCTTGCAAGAGACCTTAAATACCTCCTGGAGGTGACAGCATCTTTTTCCCCGAGAAGAATGGATCCTGTTTTGGGGCATAAGGAGAGGAGCTTGTGTTTTGGGGGGCTAGGGGCTTGTGTTTAGGGGGGAGGGGCTTGTGTTTTGGGTCAGGACTGTGCAGCAAACACAATTACAGTGTTTCAGCATTCAATCCTGTTCACATCTCCCTGTTCTAGCTGGTGGCAACACAAGTTGGCTGTGCAGTCCCGGCCTAATAAAACCTTCATGCTGGCATAACTCTTGCCAGGGAGTTTCTGCCTCTAGCTCTGGCAGCGCACACTGGAGGGACTGGCTGCCTTCCCAGCTCCTACCAGTGCCAGGAGGAAATCACCATCTGGGTGCAATCTGCATCTAAAGGAGCCTGACCTTCCCAGCAGCCTGGGGTTTGAGCACCAGCTCTGGTCCCTGATGGCCCTGAGTATCTCTGAGCATCTGAGGATGAGAGCCAGCAGTGATTTGAGGAGCTGTGGGAAGGTGTAGGAGAAGAAACTACAGGAGAGAGACAAAGGAATGAGTATTTGTACATACAAATACACTTGTGAATACATATAATGTACCTCTTAAATAGAACTAACTTGTCAGACATGACTGGCTGTTCAACTTAGTTGTGAACATGAGCGAAGAGAAGCAGTGTTGCGTCTTTGCCTTAAAGCATTAGACTTATGGGTCAGCTCCTTGTGCTGCTCCTTCTTAAACTCCCCTGATTTCCTTCCTTGTGCTAAAGGGACTGGTGTGCCTTTCCTTGGAGTTGTTTTGTGACTGTTCCTGCGCTCCTCTCTCCCATTTGGATGAGTTTCTCAGGCATGGGGCAACCCTAAAGGATGTGACTCTTTTATGATATCCTGAGATGTGCTCCCTTGCATCTGGATGGACCAGCACTGTTCTGTCTAATATTGATTTGTGCCTTTGTGAGCTAGAGGACAGGCACCAAAGAGTAAGGCAATAGTTGCTACACTCACTCCAATGTCTTGATTTGCAGGCTGCAACTGCTTGAATCACAAGGTCATTATAGCAGCCTTAGCCTCTGGTATTGAATTGCCGTGACTCTAAAAGCAAATCTGGTGCCACAAACTAGCCTGGGTCCCTGCAGAGCAACTGGAAATGCACGTCCTGAAGTGGGATACTTAAAGCTGTGGTTGAGACCTGTGGGATTCAGCTCCAGGGTTGAGATCAAAGAGTGCTCAAGCAAATAGTGCTCTGATAAACACTTAAACCCCTTCCAAATGGTAAGAACTCCAAGGGATGCTGTTACCTGGTGGTTTCCCCCTCAAGAAGGGGGCTCCCAGCAGGACACTGCTCCCTCTGCTGTGCTGCAGCGTTTATTGCACTGCCCTGCAGGCAGAGCTGGTGGCACAAAGCAGGGGCTCCACTTGGGAAGCAAGGCAAGGTTTCATCTCAGATGCAGCCAAAGCAGCAGGAGGTAGGGAGGGGATTTATAAGGGGGATATAGGGATGCTGGGGATGGACTCTTCATTAGGGACTGTAGTGGTAGGACAAGGGGTAATGGGTTCAAACTGAAACAGGGGAAGTTTAGATTGGATCTAAGGAAGAAGCTCTTTACTGTGAGGGTGGTGAGGCACTGGAATGGGTTGTCCAGGGAAGCTGTGAATGCTCCATCTCTGGCTGTGTTCAAGGCCAGGTTGGACAGAACCTTGGGTGCCATGGTTGAGTGTGAGGTGTCCCTGCCCATGGCAAGGAGGTTGGAACTGGATGATCTTAAGGTCCTTTCCAACCCAAACTATTCTATGATTCTAAAAGCACAAAGCTTTGTGTTTGGGATTCAAATCCCCCAAAAAGGAGCATGGAGTGGGCATGGGATAGACTGACCGGCTCCCCAAAGCCTTGCAAACCTCAGATTCATGACCAAGCCCTGCCTTGGACCCATCCTCAAGCATCAAAACTTTCCTCAAGGCACAGTCTTGCTGCTGCAGTGAAGGTGAGAGCCTCCCCCTTCCAGTGGGAAGGTGTCAAACTCCTTCAAGGAGGCTTTTTGTGCCCGGAAAGCAGAGCTTTCAGCCTCAGTTCATTTGGAGGCAGCTGCTGCTGGTTCAGCGCAGGCAGGGATGAATTACTAAATGCTGCTCCTAAAGGCATGTAAAATGTCCTGGTCGTGATCACGCTGAACTCCTGGCCATCCCCTTGTTTCCAGTGTAATTTGTCATTTCAATTTGGGCCCCGACAGTTCAGCAGCCCCTGGGGCTTGGTTGGGTCAGCAGGATCACAACAAGAGGAGGAACAAGGAATTAGTGCTTTCAGAGCTCTCCATCCCAGCTCCCATCTCACCCAGACCCACCTGAGCCCCTCAGGCAGCTCCTGCCCTGTAAATCCCATCAGGTTCCAGCATCTCCTGCCCCTGTGCCCAGCCGGCAGCAGTCAGAAGCAGAGACTGAATCCAGTGCAGAGATTCCCTCCTCCCCAGGCAGCGAGTTTCAATTACCACAGCGAGGGCTTCCAAGTGAATTTATCAAACTGGGCCTATAAAGCAAATTGAATAATCTCATGCTTCAGACCTATAAAATATAAGTATTATGTTTGAAAGTGCTTTGACAAAGTCATAAAGACGGAGAGTGAGGGAAAGGAGTGGGGAGAGCAACCAGCTCCTGGTTAGTGTGCGTTGGAACTGAACCCAGTCCACAACTGGCTCCAAGGTACCTCTCCATCGCGGAATCCACTGCAGTGCATCTGGTTGTTGGACTGCACAATGTGGATGGGAAGCTGGTAAGCTTGAAGGTATAAGGCTGCTGGGTCACTCATTTTGTCCAGGACCAATCCACTCACTGCTGAACCTCCAAAACCAGGACCTGGGGGGAGAGTTGGAGATAATGGAGACCTGACAGGAGTTAGACACCCTTCCCTTCTGGCAGGTTAAAGCCATTCCCATTGTCCTATCCCTACAGGCCCTTGTCCAAAGCCCCTCTTCAGGTTTCCTGGAGCCCCTTTAGGCACTGGAGCTGCTCTAAGGTCTCCCCTTAAGGAGTCCTCTCTTCTCTGAAGTGCTCCAGCCCTCACAGCATCTCTGTGGCCTCCTTTGGACTCACCCCAAGAACTCCACATCCCTCCTGAGCCCACCTTCCAGTCGGTGTTTCCCTATTTAAACCAGCCTGCCAAGCTGCGGGGTGATGGAGCAGGGTGGTAAACCCATCCATCCAGCCCTTCAGAGCATTCAAACTCATTCTCTAGCCTCTGAATTCCCCTTGTGAGCTTCCCACCACAGCAAAAACCCCTCATAGCCCAGGCAGGCATCAGATCCCTCTCTGTTCTTTGTTGCTTACTCTCCACTCGCTGCCTTCCCTCTGCCCCAGTGCTCCCGCTGCTCACACATCCCTGCTCTGCCTTTAACCCCGCTTTGGTTTAGGGTCTGATTAACTCTTGATGCTGAAGGGTTTCGCCATCAAAAGCCTTCGTTGCCATGGTAACGGGGAGGGGATTATCCAAACCAAGGCGTCCAGCTAGCGCGGGGTCAGCAGGATGGAGGAGCCTCCAGGGATGCTCAAGTCCCGCTCCATGGGGTTCCCATGCCTCCTCCCCACCACCAATTACTGCAGATGAGAGCCGAAATCCCACTGCTCTCTTTAGCTCCCTCCCTGCATTAACACCAGCTCACAGGCTCTTCTTCCCCCCCCGCCCCCTTTTCTTTCTCTTTTTGCGCCATGTGTCACTAATTTTACTCATTTTCTGAGTTTGTCTGGAATAGTAAAAGATTTGATTAGAGCGTTCCCGGTTTTAATTGTAATTAGGACAGTCATTGTAGGAGCTATAAAAGGAAATTGGGCTACTGCTGAGTGGAAGAGCCCCTGAGAGAATAGGAGCTGCGAAGGGAGGATTTCGTTCATAAAAAAGGGGGGGAAAAAGTCAGTTTGGGGAAGAACTCGAACTGCAGCTTAGGGGAGTGTGAGAGCCAAAGCGGCCCAGGCAGCGCGCTCCCAAGGGATCTCAGCATGGGCCATGAGAGGTTTCTTCCTGCTGCAACCTTCTGCATGACCTTGGGAGAAGCAGCTCGGCTCTTGTGCCTCAGTTTCTCCCTCTGGGACCAATCTGGGTGGTTGGTGAGCTAATGACTGACATTACGATGTACATCATGTTCCCTCGACAGAGATGAGCGTTGAAACAACCCCATCACTCACCGGGAGACACCTGCACTGCCCCTGGACACCATCCAGATCCCAGTATTGGACACTGGACACTTCTGCTTTGTTCCAGCAGAGGGAGGGGAAGGCTGGGTCAAACCCATCACAGCGCTGCTACTGCATGGAGAACACCTACAAATAGCATGTGCATGATCAGAGCAGTCACCACCTTCAGAGCCCTTGGGGAAGTGGGGGTCCCCCAGTCATAGCATCACCCCACATTGTTGGCCACACGTGCCAGGCATATAGTGGGGAACCACTGAACCATTGGGGACCAGAGGTACAGGCTATGCCTGTGGCTGTTTCTCGACTGACTTCATGGGAAGAAAGAATTGCCCTTGATGGTCCTGGCCAAGGTTCCCAGCCATGGTCACCACCAGCCCCTCCAAAGGGGGAGCCTCTGGGAAGTGGGAGCGGGCAGTGCCTGGAATAGTGTCATTGCCCTCTGCCCCATGGCTTTGCAGGATGGATTAACAGCATCTCCCGAGCTGTCATCCCAATGCCATAACATTCCAGATAAATCAATTTCCCCCTTCCCTGCCCTCATTCCACAGGGGGAGATGGTGTTTTCCTGAAGCCATCATTTCCCTCAGTTAAGAAACCAACCCACAGTGAAGCTCTGCCTGCTCTTGGTACATCACCGTGTACCAGCTGCCTCCTGCCACCTCCTAATGATCCCACCTCCCATCCAAGCCCCAAACTGTGGCCCTTTACCACTATGGTTAAAGCAAAGACCAAACATAGACCAGTGGCCTCCCAGCATGGCTGTGATGCCATTAGTGCGGGTGGGCAGGGAAGGGGGTGCTGCTCCTCTCGGCCTTTGCTGCCTTCGGAATTCATGGATTGCTCTTTTCCTCCCTCTTCCCAGTGGCTCAGGAGAAACCCAATCCTCACCTCGAGTGGGAAGAGACCCCCTGTCACATCCTTCAGCTCGCAGGGCCACGTGATGCTGCTCTGCCCTTTCCCATCCTGAACCCAGCATATGGCCTGGCGCTCACAGCCCATGTTAATACTCTAGATGGGGTTTAACTTATATATCATATTATATCATATTGCATTGCATTATATCACATCATCTCATAGTAATAATTATAGATTCCACATATGTATTATCAATATATATTTTTAATTATATAGCATAATATATTAATATAGATTCTATATATGTAGTATCAATATGTTCTATATCTTTAATAGACATGTATTATATTTCTATATATCTCTTATGTATGAGAGCCGAAAGCCTCTCTCCTGTGGGAAGTGGCTGCTCCCCCGGATACCCAAATGTGGGACACATCCCTTTCATGAAGGATTATATGGTTAGAACTGGATGAGCTTTAAGGTCCCTTCCAAACCATTCTATGTTTATATAGAGAAACACAAAGCAGGAGAGCATCTCCTGAAGCTGGAGAGGACAAGGAGATGCGCAGGGAAAGCGCAAGGCCACGGCGATGGTGCAGGGATAGAGGTGTGGAGAAGAAGACCTTTAGACCCAACACCGGTGCTCTGGGATGTGCCACTCACCTGGATCCCAAGTCGGGGTGATGGGATTCCATGGGGCTTCCCTGAATCCCAGGGTCTGCTGGGGCTGGCTCCCAGCACAGGGATTAGCATCACCTCAGGCAGTGGTGTGTGTCATCCGTTGAGAGGTTCACACTTGATCCTTTAATCAAATAAGGTGCATTTGTGGGTTACACGATCGTTCGCAGGCCTGGATAATCTTGTCCTGCTTAGCTCTGTGCTGGAGCTGAGGAGGCAAACAAAGACGTTTGTAGCTGTCGTTGGAGGCCCTGGCTTCATTCCAGGAGCTTTTACTACTTGGGAAAAACGGGTGCAATTTGTATCAGAGAACACCCTGGCGATGGTGAAATACAAGAGATTCACTTATTTGGCCAACCAGGAGGGGTTTAAGCTTCCGTTCCCTGATAAAACAATAGAAGAAGCATCAAGGGGGAAGACAAAGCACAAAAATCCTGCCTGCAAAGGGCTCAGAGTCCCTCTGAATCCACTCTCAAACCTCCATCAACCACCCAACTGTGAGCACCTGGAACAGCCCCAGTGCTGCTTTTGGGGTGCAAACAGCCCCAGCTCAGCATCCCCATCCCCACACACGCACCCAGCATCCTGGTGTGCATTGCGTCGCCTTGGCAGAATGGATCCATCCGCTGTTCCCGGGAACATCCCTTCCCAAAGCTGCCCGCTCCCTCCCGCCTGCATCACCCCAACAGAGAGGCGAGACAAGGGCTGTAGCAAAAATGTTTAATCTCTCCTTGATGCGTGTGTTTATTTACAAGTACTAAATCTGAAGACCATTAAAATAGGAAATAGCAGGATATTTACACGCTCAAAGGGCGGCCGACCAGCCACGCTGGCCTGTTGCTTCAAGTCTGAAACAATCACAGAAAGGTCATCAGGACTCCCGATTATTATCATTATTATTATTATTATCATTATCATCATCTTTTTCCCCATTTCATGTTTTAAAACTATGAAATCTCTGCCTTTCACCGGGTCCACGTTCGGTTTCCCGTTGCTTTCCTAAAGGACAGCTCGTTGTGCGCTTTGGTCGGGAGCAGGGAGCCTGGGGGGGATGCTACCATCCATGCCCCTGCTCCCTGTCCCCCAGCCCTGGGGGTGACACAGGGCTCCTGGGGACACCACGGGTGCTTCCAGGCTGGACTGCACTTGGGTTTGAACCCCAAACTGAAGAGAAAAGGCAATGTGAGCAGAGGAGGGCAGGGAGGGACCCCAGGAGCTCCATAAAACGCAGGCTCAGGGCTGGGGATGCTTCACCTTATGGGTGATACCACCAGTAAGAAGAGTCCTGTGACTGCTTCCCAGCCTCTCCCTGCCTTTCCCAGTTCCTAGGCAGGGTTAGACAGGGATGGCCAGGCTGGGGGGAGGAAGGACAGGCTGCCTGGCATGATTAAGGACACTGGGCATCATCACATGAAAGGCAAAGGTAGCACCAAGGAGCACCGGAGGCTGCGGGCAGCATTGCAATGCCAACCTCACTGACCACCACCACCCATCAGAGCACAAAGGGACCCTGGAGGGGTGGGGGGGTACTGGGGGCATCCTTTGGTGGAGCAAACCACAGACACCCCAAAGCTGCACCAGGAGGAAGCCAACAGGAACCCATCCCCAGGACCACACCGCGGGCTCTGAGCATCACTATGGGGTGGGAAGAGCCAAGCCACAAGGGGAGCCCAAAGAGCACAGCCACACCACAGCACTGCCAGCATGACCCCCAAGGACCTCCAAATCCAACCTGGGCCCACCATGGCCAAGAAACTCTCCTGTCCTTCCAGCCTGGCCGAGGGGGCACCCACAGAATCCCAGGATGGATGAGGGAAGGGACTACCACATCTGGTCCAAGCTCCCTGCTCAAGCAGGGTCACCCAGAGCCCATTGCTCAGGGTTTTATCCAGATGGCTCTTGGGTATTTCCAGGGAAGGAGACTCCACAACCTCTCCAGGCACCTATTCCAATGCTGCCACCCTCACCGGAATGTTCTTCCTTATGTCCAGGTGGAGCTTCCCACAGCATCACTGCTGGCAAAGCAGCAGGCCAATAAGCTCTGCCCTTACAGTGCTTCCAGCCCTTGTTTGTCAACAAGGAATGCTCTTAGCAACCCATCTCCATCCCTCCAACCAGCAATGGGGAGGGTCCCGCCAGCCCCCCTCAATCACCACAAAACCCACACCTTTGGCTCCCTCAAACCAAAGCTCCCCAAGATGCTCTCAGCACCGCACCAGGCAGGACCCACGCTGCTTTCAGAGACACTTAAAGCCACAACAACCATTGATGCACAGCCACCATCCTCCAGGTGATACCCAGGACCTCCATCAATGCCCTAAGGAAGCAGCTTTGGGACAACCTCACACCAAAGCGAGCCCCATGGCAGCGGGTGTGCAAAGGACCCCCGAAGGGGGATGCTGGCAGGCGGCAGTGGCCACTTACAAGTGCCCTTTAAGGCTCCCAAATACCCCATTTGAGATGTGAACCTCTGAGGACTCTTCTTTTTGCCTTTTGATTCTTTTGGACAAGGAAGTGACAAATGAATCCGAACTGAAACGAAAAGCAGGTCTAAAGAAAGCTCAAACAGTCAACACTTGCGGGGGGGGGGGGGTGTTTCATAGGGTCTTTTTGATTCTGTTCCTTAAAAAGATCAACTCAGACTAAAATCTATCACAGTCATGCAACAGCCCACAGCTCTCAGGAATCCAGCCACAGCTCGGGGATCGGAGGGACACAGTTCTCACTTCTCCTGCAGACACAGCTTTGCTGTTGTGGTTGGGTTGGTGGTTGGGTTTCTTCCTTCATCCTTCCGAATCAGCATCTTCTTCCGTTCCCTCCTCCTTTCAAATGAAACCAAACCGAACGAAATCACAACGGAACGAGAGATGTGCAGGCTTCAAACGCTTGTTCTGCGGGGTGAGAAAGGCTTGGAAGCGTCTTCCAGACCATTTGGTATCTCTTCTTGAGCCGTTTGCTTGAAACCGGCTGTGTAAATTCACTTCCTAGTTATACTGGTTCCAATCCCCTTCAGTAACTATACAGCACCCCACTGGGGCACGAGAATTAGATTGTAACCACATATATATATATACACACTTTATTTTTTATCCTTTTTTTTTAATTAAAAACTTCATTATTTCTCCCTCTCCCCCCCCTTAACTCGAGATTTAAGGGAATGGACAGAAATCAACTGCGCTTCTTCCCACTTGGATTTCGACAGCCACTCGCTCCTGGCAGAGTCTGGCTCCGTGTGCCATGGGCTGGGCAGCGATGGGAGCTCTTGGTACAGGAAAGGAAAGGGGTTTGCTCATGATTTTGGGAAGTTTTTGGTCACCTGCTGCTGTCTGGAGCAGCGTTCAGCACCTTTGCATCTCTGGAAAGCACAAACCTGCGAGGATCCGACATTCCCAAGGGGCCGGCTGAGGGAGACCACGGGGTTCCCAGTGAACCCCCCGGCAGGATGGAGGTGGTGGAGGGGAGAGGGGGTGACAGCGAGGAGAGAAAGGGGGAGAAGGAAGGAAAAGACAGAGAAAGGAAGGTCAGGCTGGGGTGGGAAGTCCTGCACACGTGTGGGCTTCCCGGGTGGACAGCCCCATGCAGCCGAGCATCCTGGTCCCGCAGTGGGGTGGCCACCCGGAGGGGTTTGCCATGGGGATCCCGGCTGGGAGACACTAAGGAGCTGCCTCCTCTTTCCCCAGGGATCTGGTCCCTTCCCCGGCATCAGCACAAGAAGATGATGGGGAGGAAGAAAACATAAAGAGGCTTCGTTAAGGCTGCTCCAGCACCAGGGCATCTGTCATAAACCCCAGGCTGGCTCTGCATGAAGCCCCCAGCAGCTCCCAAACCTCAGCACTGTCCCATGGGCAGCGCTTCCAAGACCCCCCCATGGCCAATGGGCTGGGAAAACAGGGATAAGCCCAACAAAACACTGACCACCCCATAGTGATCCGCCAGGAAAAGTAAAAGCCAACCTTGGGATCCCTCTTCCTCTCTGACCCTGACCTCCAGACCCATTCCAGCAGCATTTCAATGAGAGCATCTACTCAGCTAACGAAATTCCCACTTTTTTTTTCCTATTTTTTGTGTTTTTCCACACTAAACAACATTCAAATAAAACATGGCACAGGACGTAGTTCAGAAATACCAAAGCTCAGGGATTCCTCCCTTTCCTGCCCACCCCAAACCTCCCCAGCATCACTCCTTTAGCTTAGGCTTTAAAACCATTTTTGTTAGTTCATTGCAAAAATTTAGTAGAATATTGGTGGGTTTTTTCTCTTTTTTTTTTCTTTTTTCTTTTCCCCTCCCGTTTTTTTTGTTATTTTCTCTTTAAATTAAAAATTTTGTCTCGTGTAAATTGTGCAAATGTAGCAGTTAACACTAGTGGCGGAAGGCCAGAGAGAGAGAAGGGGGGAGAGACGGAAAACCAGAGAGGAAAAGGAGGAGGAAAGGGGTTGGACAGCAGGAGGAAGGAGGGGAGAGCAAGTCAAGTACAGTAAAAACAGGAGCCCACCCCCCTCCCTCCAACCAAAGCAACAACAACATCCCAAAGCCATCCTCAAGCCCCGCGGTCCCGACCCTCCGTCCTCGTGGGCTCTGCCCGGGCAAGGGATGCCCAGCGGGTCCATGGGGCAGGCAACCCCCTTCTCATCCCCCTGGCATCGCCTCTGTGCAAGGTCCCTGCTGCATCCCGGTTGGACTTGGGGGGTGGCTCGTGTGTGGGTCAAGGGGGTGCTATCGCCGCTGCCGTCGGGATGTGGGTTGGGGTTTGATCCGCTGGAGCGCGAGGAGGTTTCCTGGTGGGAAGCGTGCGGAGACGCGGCGGCTCCGTGGGTCCGGCCGGTCCCAGCCCCAAAGTCTTCTTCTGGCCACGGATGCCCTGGTCGGTTCCGTGCTGCTGCCGCTGCCCCGGTGCTGGCTCCGCGCCGCCGCCGTCTCAGCTGCTTAAGGCCATTGTGTCGATCGCCTGCTCCAGCTTACTCCTCAGCCGCTGCCGCCGCGCCTGCTCATCCTTCTCCAGCGCGGCCAGGATCTGCAGAGGGGAGAAGAGAGGGTGAGGAGATGCATTCCCACACAGAGGATCCTTGTTGTCCATGGATCATCACGACATAGGGATGTAGTCCCATGGGAAGTGGCGTGCGTTTGTTCCCATCCCTAACAGGGACAGGAAAGGGGCAAAAGAGGCACAAAGTGGAGGGCACAGCACTGAGTGCTGCCTCCCATCTGCAGTAACACCAAGGACCTGCTTGATACTAATGAGAAGTCAACTTGCACGTGGGGAAATGCCAAAACCATCCATCATCAAACAGAGGGTGAACCCCAAAACCAAGTCAACGACACCTTCCCACCATGTCCATGTCCCCAACAAGCCTATAACATCCTAGAGAGGCAGGGGTTGCGTTTCAGAGACCACAATTAAGCCATAAACTGGCTCCACAAGCACAAAAAGACCAAATCCATGAGGTTTCAGCTGCCACCAGTGGTAAAACCCCACTTATCTCTCCCCATGGTGGACAATCAGGGGTAGCGGGATAACGGAGTGGGACACCAGATGGATGCATCAGCAAAGCTTGCCTCACTGGGACCTTCAGTCCTATGCAAGGAGAGCACCCAGACACCCAAGGTTGACTTTCTTCCCTTGAAACCCCCTTTCTCTAAACAAGCTCCTGTCTATGACAACAGACCAAAGGATGAAGGGATGGTCCCTTACCCGGGGCCATGCTCCAAGGGCTGGGGCAGGACCAGCAACAGCAGGAGGGTGAAGGATGAGGCTCAGAGCGAGGAGAAGGGGGTAATGAAGCATAAAGCAAAGGGCCAGCTGCCCTCCCAGCCCCAGGAGTCTCGCCTGACTGACGTGATGCCAGCAGAGCAGAGAGGCTGATTTATAAAACCAAACCTGACACAAATCTCATCTCCTCGGGTGAGCTGGTTGGGAGAGCAAAGTTTTGTGCAATTAAATCTCAAGGCATCCGTCAAAGGGGACTTGATTAACCATTTCATTGGCTGCATAATTGCAAACAAACCCTTGTATAATTAATAGACTTACTGGGAGGCAGGCAAAGTCCATCAGGAGCCCTACAGGTAACTTCTTAATGGGGAATCGGCTCCCTTTGATTAGGAGCTGCGGCAGCGCCGGCGGCTGAGGAGCAGCATTGCTGTGTGTGCAGCATCCCGCTCTGCCACGCTCCAGCCTGTGGCCATGGTACATTCCAGCCCTGTGCCAGGCTTTTTGGGATAGAAGCAGGCTGTTCCCTGCCTGCTGGGGCACTGAGGGATGCTCTATGGAGAATCTCTCCCAAAAGGAAAGGGGAAAGATGCATCTTGACACCCTCATCAGCTTCCAACAAGGGGAGAATTCCTCAGTGAGAACCAGGCACTGATTTACCTCCCCTGGCAGCAATGACCCTGTGGGTGCAGTTCATAGACTCATAGATGTGACTGCCCCATCCCTGGCAGTGCTCAAGGCCAGGCTGGACACAGGAGCAAGCTGCTCTAGTGGAAGGTGTCCCTGTCCATGGCAGGGGTTGGAACTGGATTTGCTTTAAGGTCCCTTCCAACGCAAACCATTCCATGATTCCAGGATTCTGCCACAAACCTCCTTCCAGGATCACTCCCCACCATCCATCCCTGCAGCCTGTCAGCTGTCATGCTACACATGGAATAAAATAACTATAATAACACCCAGAAATCAAACCCCACGTGCCTGAAAGGTGCCTGAGCTGCAACCAAATGAGACTGGTCTGAGAAGTGGAAGAGAAGCCTATTCCCTGCCCTGCCTCCCGCCTCTCCCGATCAGACAGCTGTGTATCCCGGGATGCTGAGGTGCCAAAAGGGTCACAACCTGCCCCTGCACTGATTCGCTCCTCTTATCTCAGCCTTATGGGAGCAACGCAAAAGGAACCTGTGCTGAGCATAGAGACAGACCCAGGTCTGTCACCTGCTGCAAGGAGCCAGGACCACTGATTAGCACGATGCAAGAACCCAAATGAAGATTAATTATGATTTTCATTCACAGCCAATGACAGCACATGATTGCTCTGAACAACAGGAAAAATTATTCTCTCCCATTTTGCATCAAAGAGGGTGCAATCGGGCTGCATATAATTGTGCTTAATGAATGAAAACAAACAAAGGGAACAGCTGCCATTTATTAATCCCATTACAAATAAGAAGAGAAGTTCCTGAGAGCTGTGAACACACTTGTGATGCTCGGAGAGCAAGATACTCAACAGATGTCAGGCTGCCGTCAGTGGGCAAGAAGAGGGCCTGTGCCCCTATAGAGCACCTCATTAATGCCCTATGGTCCCATCCCAGCTCTCACACGGGGCTTGGAGAGTCTATGTAAAGCTTGGGGGACAATGGCTGAGGGATGGTGGCTGCCACACAGGCACACCTTCCACTGGAGCAGGTTGCTCCAAGCCCCAACATGGCCCCATCCAACTTGGTCACTGGTCACCAGTACACAGCCACCAACCCCACGCTGATCACCACACAGCACCTTCCAAAGCACCAGGGTTTCCTCCCATCCCTGCATCCAAGACAGATTCTCCTTCTTCTCCTCACTCCTGCAGAATACTTGGTCCCACACGATTTTGGCCATGATGGTCCCATCATGGACCTTAGACCCAGGGGCCAGATCTGCTATAACCAGCCCGTGGACTCCCTAAATTCACACACCAAAGAGGCACCGGGAGATACCTCTTGGGATTGCTGCAGGGTATGACAGGGATCCCGTTTCCTCTCCCAGCTCAGAGCAAGGAGATGTTCTGGCACTCTATCACCTAAATAAGCTACTGTTCAAATGCAGTCGTCAATCCCATTTATTGGGACAATAAAACCACAGTATCACATTACATCTATAGATCCATATTTTACTGTAGTTACATATTTCATTGCTTTAATAAAAAGATGCTGGATGGGGATCTGAGCAGTGCTTTACGAAGTTAATTTGTATAAATTACAGCAGAGGGGGTTTTAACCGTTCTTTCTGATGTTCACAAAGCACTGAGGAGGCCACCACATCCTCCAGCATCCACAGGGAGCAGAGGCAGATACTGCCTGTATTCCATGGCATCAGTACAGCCGCAGTGCCGGTGGATAGGAGAGATAACACCATGAAATCTGAAGCCCCATGGAATTCATGGGTGGAAAAATGGGTGTTTCCTACAGTACTCACTCAGAAAATATGGGAAGGAAGTGCTGCCTATTCCAGTGCCTAGCTCCATGCCTCCCAGACCTTTCCATCCCTGCCAGCCCAAGGACAGACATGGACTACATCACTCTCCTGCATTCCATGGGGTGTTTTTCCATAGGGAAAAGCATGGGACTGCAGGAACACGGGTAAAGGGACACGGCTAAATCTTACCTCATCCTTGTACTTGGTGATGTAGGAGTAGATCTCGTGCAGCGCGCTCATGCTATTGAACTGGCTGAGGTGCAACCGCGACTGCTCCGCCAGGTACGCACTCATGTCCTGGTCGCTGATCGCTGGCATTTTAGCTATATCTGCATAATATCTGCAGGGGGGAAGCAGGAGAGCGGGTCAGAAACGGGGACACATGGAAGGATGGGTCCCCACCACGACACTCACCAAGAACAGCCACTGCAGAGGCAAGGTGAAGAGCCTCCAAGCAGCGGCAGACAGCAAGTACCCACTATAACACCACTGCTCATCAAGAGGTCTCCAAGAACTCCATGGATGGATCAGCATCATTAGGAACATGCTCCTGATGGAGCAGCACCCAGCCCAGCTCACCATGCTGGGAAGCAGGAGCTGCTGCTCTCAGGGAATTCCCACCTTCTCCTAAACCACACATTTTAACTCCTTCCCATCCCATTGGCATGTTTTGCCACCAAACTGCATCCCCCAGCATCCCCCATGCCTGCAGCAACAGGCAAGGCTTTGCTTCTCCTAAGGCTGCTTTGATTTCAATTCAACACTTGGTGCGTGAACACCAGGCAAGTTCATTCCAGCCCTCTTAAAAAAGAAACTTTCCCCACAGTAAATGAGCCCTGGCTATTCCCACCACCTGGAATTACAGAGTGCCAAGTCTCCTCCAGGTTTGCGTTACTCCTCATGGCTCCTCACTCAGTGAAGTTTCTGGTACAGTGATTAGCATCATTAGCATCATCAGCTGAACGCTGAGATGGAACAGAGCTGAAGCACTTGGGTAGGAGCAGATGGCAGCAAGACCACTTGAGGAGATGACTGCGAGGATCCACTCCATCCCACAGCGCTGAACTCACACAGCGCTAAAATACCGGGGCAGTTCTACAAGGAGGCTCATTCACACCCAGAAAGTGATGGGAGAGGTTTCCTGGATGCTGCCAAGAGCGCAGTGATCTGAGGTGAGGACCTGACTAAAGCAGGCATCAGGAGAACAGCTACACCGCTACAGAGGTCACCCCCAGTGACACCTCCTAAAGCTGACAGCGCTCCTGCCTCTGCTGAGGAATATTAGGGACAATTTGCCCAATCCTTCTCCATTCCAGCCAGCAAAGAAAACCCACAGAGCTCCTCCTGGCCACACTTTAACCCTGTGGAGGCCACTGGGGAAGGGACTCAAGGGAGAGGGAGGTACAAGGGAAATCTGCTGAAGAAAGCTCTTGTGGCTGCCACAGGATGCCCAGGTAACGTGCAGCAGTTTCGTGTTCTGGGTTTTATCATGACACAAAGGACAGCAGGAAACCAGCATTGCTGAGAGCTGGGCTGGGTCAGCCTGGAGAAGAGAAGGATCCTGAAGGGGAGACCTTAGAGCAGCTCCAGTGCCTAAAGGGGCTGCAGGAAACCTGGAGAGGGGCTTTGGACAAGG
>JANHGB010044159.1:0-18864 GCA_026283785.1 Coracopsis vasa
GCACCCTCTGGGGAAGGAATTGTTCCTCAGCTCCATCTAAACCTGCCCTGGTGCAGCTTGAGGCCGTTTCCTCTTGTAATGCGATGTTTTCTTTCTCCTTTTCTGAGCTGAAATGTATGCAGAGGTGCCTTTAAAATGGAAGGACTTGTCAGGGTACAGCAAGTCTCTTGTGCGGAATATGAGTCACTACAGCAGCCTACCCAGCTCTGCCACTGAGCTGTGACTGCACCAGAGCCTCCATCTTCCTCTGTGGGCTGATGTGCTCCACAGCTGGTTCTTCACTGGTGTACCAGTGTGTGGTACCAAAATGACTGGGGCTGGCACATGAGAAGATGCTGAGAAGTGGGTTTGATCAGCCTCAACAAGAGGCATCTCAAAGGGTTTGGACAAGAGACCTTCAGAAGTCCCATCCTAACTTCATGACTCTGAAACAAAGCCAGGCAGAGGCCACAATGTCTCTGCAAAGTGCCCCAGCTCCTTCTCTGCTCTGTATGCTCCTGTTCCTATGTGTGTGTGTTGAGCAGAAGTCCCACCGTGCACTGATTGATGCCTGCTTGTATTCCATTGGCATCCAGAGAGGGCTGCTCGGTGGTGCTTGCCTAGACTGTGTGTGCTGGTGAAATCCCTGACCTGGACAGGAAGGGCACACACTGGTTTAGTCTGCTCTCTGAGAACCAGTAGCTGCACTGGTCTTCCTGATGCTTGGTCCCTTAATTCATGTCTAGAAAGGCAGCTTGTTCCTCTGGAGGTTTCCATATGGGTCCACACAAACCACTGTGCTCTCTTGAGCACAGGGAGGGTTTCATATGGGTAAGGAAATGCAGCTCCACCATGGGGTAGCCCTCAGGTCTGGCAGACTCCTACACAGGATGCACCCACTGGCATTGCCTGCAGAGAAAGCTGGGTGCGGGAATGGCCACCTTCTTCACAGGAGACCATTTACATGGAGGTGCGGGATAAACTCCTGGTCTCATTGAAGTAAAGAGGAACATCACTTGGGCTCCCACCTTTCGTGAAGTACCTTTTCAGTCAGGTAATCTCCTCCAGCTCACTGATGGGGATCATTTATTTCTACAGTAACAAATTATTTCCTTTACCCTGGATGGGTGGTGGCAAAGCCCGTGGTACCTATGCCAGCAGGAAGGGTGAGATGCTGCATGGCGTGTCCAGGGGCAAGCAAGAGCTACACTGACATTGGCATCCAAAACTGCTGGCACAAAACTGTCACAGCCTGGGGTATGAAGTGACCTGAAGAGCACAGAGGATGCTGAAGAAGACTGCAGGGCTGTGAGGTCCCTCCACCAGATGTTTTCCCTTGCTGAGTACAGGAAATAGTAGATTCACTTCTGCTTCTCATGGAACTGCTCAACCGCTTTGCTCTCTGTCTCCAGACTTCCCCAGCAGTTTTACACCCTACTCCTCACAAACACTTCTGCCCTTCATCATGTTTATAGCTGTCTCAAAGACAATAGCCTGCAGGACCCAAACCCTCTGTTTCTCAACCCAGCTATTCCAACCAGCCACGTGCACTATATGTAATACACAGGGAAGTGAAATTAGGAGAGAGCCACAAACTCCTCTAAGCAACAGAAGGTGCATTTCAGCCTTCAAAAACAAGCACTGGCATCAGTCTGGGTGACAAGAGCCAAATCCTTTATGCATCTGAGCTTTCTAGTTAACCACCCCTGGTGCTTCAGCCAAGTGCCACGTTACCACCAAGAAGTGGGGTTCATGGGCACCTCACCTCTGCAGGGTGCTGTCCCCCAATGGGAAGTTAACAAACAGTAACCAAATGCAGAGGGTCACGCTTCAGGCTTGCACAATGTGCTGATAGAAGTATGTAAGGCTCAGGAGGATTTTCACACCTTAGTCAGCACTTTAGGGGAGGCTGAGTTATGCACTGTTCTCATGCAAGCAAAGCTGCACATCAATGATTCACTGGCCCAGGGAAGATGGAGGCTTTGTGGGAAGCCCTATGAAACCCAATGGGCACATCTGCCTTTCTCACCCTTAGATGTGAGCTGTCACCACCCTACCCAAATATAAATGTGTTGCTTTTGTGCATTTGTGACTACACCCATCTGCTTCTGGCCAGCTTGGGGGGCTCGGCCACACCATAGGGGTGTCCTCAGGTACATCCAAATGACATGGTTTAGCTGCTGGTGGCTCTTCTAACACACCAAAGAAAGAGCTTTAAGAGAATTAACCAGAACTAGGTGGAAACCAACAGGAGAGATGCGAGTCTTAACCGCACTCTGGCTGAAATGCTTCAGCAGCCTGGCACCAAACAGCTACCATGCAGTCACCAGACTGCTGCAGACATCTCTAACCACCATTTATATGATACCCAAAACAAAACTTAGACTTACAGCAATGCAGTAACCTGTGATGGGGCCCAGTTTCTAGTCCTACACCCAACTGGTTCCTGTAATACACTTAGCTCATCTTTCAGAGCTGGGCGGCTCTATTGTTACAGGGCAGTCTCTGGAGTTGTTTGGGATCCTGTTAGACAGCCAGGGTCAAAAGCAGCCCAGCTGCTTTATAGATTTATATCTCAGTCTGTTATTCAGTCCTGAAGTGAGGAGATAATCTCCCTGTTCCACCTCTACAGGTGTTGGAAGCAGCTGACATAAGAAGAGCCTGGAGCTGTTGGAGCAAGTCCAGAGGAGGCCACAAGGATGAGGCATGAGGCACTGGAATGGGTTGCCTAGAGAAGTGGTAAATGCTCCATCCCTGGCAGTGTTCAAGGCCAGGCTGGTCAGAGCCTTGGGTGATATGGGCTAGTGTGAGGTGTCCTGCCCATGGCAGGGGGTTGGAACTGGATGATCCCAAACCATTCTGGGATTCTATGACATGATTCTGACCTTTGGAAGTGGGGAACAAGGGTACTGTGCAGAAGAGCTGGAGCTTTGACTTGCACTGCCTGCTTATTTGCCGGACACAACTCTTCAGACCAATGCAACACAAGCCCAGCAACATGTTACGATGGGATTTGGGATGGTTGACTGTCAGAGCTCAAAAGCCAGACAACCGTGGAGGATGTCTCACCAAACACGGAATATTGCTTATAAAAGGTCTGTGGGAATAATGAGAGCCCCAAACTTGTCAGTATTTTCATCCTTGGTCTGAAA
This sequence comes from Coracopsis vasa, assembly GCA_026283785.1. Lineage (NCBI taxonomy): Eukaryota > Metazoa > Chordata > Aves > Psittaciformes > Psittacidae > Coracopsis > Coracopsis vasa. The sequence continues at coordinate 3,132 of JANHGB010044159.1, forward strand.
TCTGCCTGGGAATCAGAGGTGGCAGGGGAAGTGATGAAAGAGTTAGAGAATTAGACAGTAATTCAGACAGACCTGAATAATCTGGGGCTTCCTGGATGATTCACATTGGCTTTCATGCAGCCAAAGTGACACGCTTGGGAGTGAAACATCACAAACTGTGTCTCAAGAGTGGGAGCACATCTGCTGGGAAACCTGGCTGCTGATATGGGCAGAGTCTGAAACCCAGCCCTCAGCCAGATGTTGCAGTAAGAAAAGCTGATGCAACCCTCAGGTGCTTACAGATGTTTAAAGACATGCTAAATGGGAAGTGGCTTTACCACTGCAGAGCTTGGGACTGGGGCAGTAGGCGTACACTTGATTTCATAACCTCGCTCATGCAGTGGGATTAGCTATACCACAAACTGATGCGTGGAAATTCAAACCAGAGACTTGCAAGCTAAAAATCAGACACACATTTTAACAGTGAAAGGCAAATGACTGGAACAGACTTCGAGTAGGAAAAGAAGGTTTTTGTATGTCTGAGAATCTCCACAAGAGGAAATACCAGTCTGGGATATGGCTTTAGGCCAGACACACTGGAGGAGCCCAACCCTACACCCCCGACAGGCAAGGAGGCAGAGCAAATGGGCTATTGGGGCACACTCAGCAACAATGAGACTGTTTTGGTCCCTTCTGTTTGAGGACAGGGATGTTGCTATCAAACACCCAGTCTGTACTGCCTCTATTAAACCCTGCATGTTTTGCTGCCTTCTAACCAGTTCTTTTATCATTCCTCCATCACTTCCTAGCGGGTGTGTGGTGTAATCCCAGATGCATCCTTGCTCCCTGGTCCTCCAGTCCTTCCCTGATGACTTGAAGGTGAGAAAACGCCTTTCTTTGGTATTTCTTTTTAATTCTGTGATTAATTCTCACATCAGCTGGGCCATTTCTGTGGCCTGGCAGAGTTATTCTTAATGATCACTTATTGCTTTGGTTGATTTAATTTATGGAGACTTGGCCCTGGACTTCTAGGGTAAGTTCTTTGAGAGAGAATAGTGCTGTGGGCTGCTTTGTTATTATAGTTTCCAGCTCAAGGTGGATTCAAGGTGCAGAAGCGTGATGCTGAGGCTTTCTGAAAATTAGGGCATTTAAGGTGTCCTAAATAAAGCACCCAGAAATGGAAGCCCATCAAACCACTGCTGATCAAGATAAATACAGGTCTGAATCTTGCAGAGGCCTGTGGTCCATTTACAAAGGCATTTAGGTGAAAGAGAGATAAAAAATGCCCCTTCCCTGGACCAGCTCTCCAGTTTAGACACCAACATCGCAAACTGAATTGGAAGCAGACTCCACCAGCTGGGGATAAAATCTACAAACTTAAACCAATAGTTTGGGGTAAAAAAATACATTTGAAAAGAGCAGGCTTGGATCATGGAAGGCAGGAGAGGATTTTTTTCACCCTTCCCTAAGGCTTTACAGCATTGGAAAGTGCTTTCTTAGAGATGCTCCATGCTAACCTGGAGATAATTGCAGGGCAGCAAGTAACCAGGGCACAAGTTTCAGCTTAACCCATCACATCAAAAGTGCGTGTACTCTGATTTTGTCATGGCTCCACTTTCAGGGCATAACCAAGGCTCTTGAGCAAGTGACCATGCCAATAGTCCCATCAAGGCGTTTTCCTGGGGTGCTATCATTGATACCAGTCATAGACCCACAGAATCCCAGACTGGTTTGGGTTGGAGGGGGCCTTAAAGCTCATCCAGTTCCAGCCCCCTGCCACGGGGGATCTGTAGCCAGATCCAAGGGTCCTCTGCAAAGCCTCTGCAACCTGAGGTGGTTTCCAGGCAGAGACCAGCCAGGAGATGGGAATCCAGGTGGATGCTGCAAGAATCCTGTTGGAGAGCAGCAGTTGTATTTGTCCTCACAGGAGCTGGGGAGCACTTTAACTCAGCTGCTGGGGGACAGAGCTGCCCATAGGGCATTGGGGTTTGGAGTTGTCATTTGACTGGATGGTGATTGCCAGGATCAGGGTTTTGTTGGGAAATCTGCTTCACAGATACATCCTGTAGCCCCTTAGTTCCCTTTTGCCTTTCCTGCTCACACAGTTACTCCTGACACTGTGTGATTTTATACCTATTGCTGAGCATTATGGTGGTGTCTTCTCTTACCTGCTGTTCCTCAGGAGTCCTTCTTAAGTCCTCAGCCTGCCCTTCTTAAGCAGCATTCAAATTCCTTTTGTTTTCTCTGTTGAAGGGACAATGAAAACAGATGAATTTTTGTAGCTGTGTGCACTGTTTGTGCTTGTTGATGGCTACCACTCGCCCCGTCGTCTCACCACATTTATTGTAGGGCCTATTTACTTCCTGCCCCCCCCCCTTTTTGTTATTAATCAGCTGACATTGCTTCAGCATCCTTCAGAGAACTAAGAAGGCTGTCTAGAAATGGGGCATCTCTTAGATCATCTTCTCTGTTATTTTAGAGAGCATTACTCCTTCTTGACTATGTCCAGATGAGATTTAAGTGCTGGAGTTGACAGCCCCTTCCTGGGAAGATCACATTTACTCTGTGCTTTACTCTCAGAGCAAGTGTTAAGTGTTCTCCTTTGTCAAACTTCAGCCTTTTCCTCTCCCTTTTGGACTTTTTCTGTGCTGCCCAAACCCTCAGAATTCATTTCAGTTGCTGTCTTTTATCCTCTCACCCAATTCACTGCCTCCGGCTGGCTGCATCCACACAGGGTTTGCCCCACAGAACTTCTGTTTCTGGGTCTATGTTTATATCACACAAGCACTCAATGGGCTGCCACCACTGAATTACCCAAATGGCTCACCCAAACCAGCAGCCATCCTTGTAACAAACCACCTTCCCATGGAAATCTGAGTCACAGAGAAATTAAGTGATTTGCTCATACAGAAAGCTGGGGTTTCAGGGTTTCTTTTCATTTCTGCCATTCTCTTGCTGCTCTCTCCTCATCAGACACTTGCTGCCATCTCTACCAGGCGTTCTGGTTTGGGCTGTCCTTCAGTGTCGGCGATGTTTGGGATGTTGGTTCACTGACTAGAACTAAAATCAAGCAATGCTGGTGAGTTCTGACATCTAACAAAAACCATTTAATGAAGTAGAAGGGCTGCATCTTCTTGCTCTGTCTTTCCTATGCTGCATACTAGCCAGCTGTCAGCATTAACCTTGAAGACTTCTAGCCAGGGTGAATATCGCCACAAATAATGCGTCACAGTAAAATCGCTCTGCTTTGGGTCACTTTGATTTTCCCTTTCTACTTCCACAGTTTATACACATTATCCACATCATCCTTACCCAAATTTAAGTATTACTTAGATTCCAAGCACTAAGCAGTGAAGAGTTTACTTAAGTAAGTACATCAGACACCATTTGTTGTCCTCCTGCTCTGTCAAATTATAGGTCAAGTGGAATTGTTTCTTACCTTAATTCATGGCTGCAGTGAAACCCAATGTTTTCTTCAAGCAGAGCCTGTTTGGGTTTAAATGTATATTTCCTCTTTAGAGCTGATGCCTACCCTATGAAACATGTGAAGTTTGGCAGGGCAGCTTCCTGGGCTGAGCTTCGTGGCTGTGCTGAGAAAGTATTAATGTGCCCTGCTCCGGTCCTGCTGGCGCCTTGTGAAACTGTGAAGCAGGATGCGGCCACTCCGAGGGGCAGAAGTGCTGACAGAAGACAGGACTTGCACAGGAGAAATGCCTGAGGAGCCTCGTATTTGGGGTGTAAAAGCTGCCACCCCCTTGGTTCCCCTTGTCCTATGCAGAATGAGGTATTTTTGACTCAGTGCGGTGTATAGAAGTACAAGTCTGGTAGGCTCCCCTGAGCAGTGGGGATGCTGGATGCAGCACAGAGGAGTACAGGTACAGGATGGTACAAGCTGGGGTACAGGCTGGCACTGGGGACCCCTGCAGCTATACACAACTCATTGGTGGTCAGTTAGAATGCTTCCTGGAGCTGGCAAAACTGGATTTAGCAGTAACACACAGAATAAAAATAGTATCTAACGTATGTAAGGGGCACCACACATAGTAAATTGGGTGTAACACAAGGCTGCAGACCAGTGAAGGCAGAAGAAGGTATCAAAGCATGTCAGAAAACATACAAAACCAACCCCAAGCAGATCCTAGAGGGAGGACCCATCAGCAGGACCATTGCATTGGTCCCAGGGAAGGGCTGGAGATGCTGGCAGCTCACTCCAACACCTCCCTCCCCAGCACCACACCACACCACTGGCCTTAGGACCCAAAGCAGCAGGGAAGGGTGCATGTGCCATGGTGAAAAGGGATAGAAACTGCATGTGCAGAATTTAAACTGCATTAGTAGTCTTCCTTTTTGTGCATCCAGCAGATCTGGACCGATGATGATTGGAGCTTTGAGATTGCTGTAACACTGACAATCAGTTCTTGGCTTTACCTGCACACATGCTTCCTCTTTGCCTGTAAACAAGGTTTTGAGTACAACATCTCTCTGCAGCCCAGTGGACAGGAGGAGTCTCAAGGCTTAAGCATTGGCATGTTCATTAATCAAGGAGCCTTCAGGGCCCCTGGCACGAGCATCACGCTCAGAGTTGTGTTACGGGATGCCACACATCCCAGTTGGATAGCACATTTTCAGGCACATCTGGGGCATGTGCAGTGGGGTGTGTTATATGGGGTTCCAAGACAGTGTCCAGTTGGGGAATGTACTAATACCAAGGTCCTCTGGCACATGCAGGAATACAGTCCTGGAAACACCTCCAGGTCCTGTCCCTGCCTCAGATGCCAAGGGAGGTTAAAATGCTTCCTCTCCAAAGTCAGTACCACCACCTCCAAACAGGTTGGGCTGGATGGGGGGTTTGGGATGGTAGGCATCTTCCAGGTTGTCTGAGCTCATTGACTGGTGTAGTGGGTTGCCAGGTAAATATCCTTGTGTAAGTTGAGTTCTGCTATTTCTGATAATTACATGTCTTTTCATGGCATTATGCTTTGTCTAGCAAAGGTTACATCCCCAACAGCCACACAGCAATACACCAGAGGTCAACCTGAGCTTCCAACATCAACCAAACTGCACAAGTGATGGCAGCACCCGTGGAAATCATCAGGGAACCAATTCCTGGTTAGGTGTTAACCAGGAACAGCAAAGGTACATCCTGAAAAGGAAGTTTAAAGGTTAGGGAATAGGAAAGGGCCAGAGCAGCAGATCTTTAAACCTCATCTTTTTCTCTTACAGCTGTGTTTCCCTAAAGGCAGTGGTCAACCCCTGCCCTCCAGCGCTGCCCAGAACTCAACTGGAAGCTAATACAGAGGAAATGAGGTTTGCCAAAAGGAATACCCACAGGTTTTGACTGGAGGACTTCAACTAAAGAGAAACCAAGTCAGGCTGACTCACAGACATCCTCAACACATCTCCCCAGGGAGACAAGAAAGGCTTTCTGTTGTGTTCTGCTGATAGTGATAACCCTAGATAAGGGTGTTGCTCATTATCATGGTGTGCACTTGCAGTGGAACATGAATAGGTATGAAATGAACACAACACCGCCTGAAAAGCAATTGCAACATCAAGAAATATCTCAGCTCTCCATCTTTGACCTCTGTTCACCCTCTGGTACTCAGGAAACACCTCAGGGATAAGAAAGCTGAGAAAGCTGCTGCAGATACTTTCATGCTGGTCTTTACATGAGGCGGAAAAGCATCTTTTGTTTGTCCAAGTTAAAAAGAGACAATTCATCTCTTGTAACCGGCAAGACTTCTGCTGGGAAGGGCTAAGGCAGACTTTGCTGCCTTCCCAACTGTGGCGTATGGGAGCTATTCAAAGGAGGAAATCAGGAGTAAAGGATGTGCTGTGCAGGGATACAGTGGGTAAAGGGTGGGGAAAACCCCTTTTCTTCTCATTCCCTCTCCCTCTTGAGTTTCCTTCCAAATCTGAGAACTTCTTTCTTTCAACATGTGGGGACACGAGTGGTGCTTCCCCAGCAGCAGCATCTCCTCCTGCTCCTTGGCCAGGCCAGCTCAGCTCAGGGAGACAGGATGTTGTACACTTGTGCTGCCGAGTTCAAGCTTTGTGAACTAAAGCACTTTGTGAAGACAATGCCTGGCCTGAAAGACACAATGCTTCAAGACAAGAGAAGGCTCAGGGGTGACCTTATAGCTCTCTACAACTGCCTGACAGGAGGTTGTAGTGAGGTGGCCCTGCACCAGCTTCATTGCCCTTCTCTGGCCCCACTCCAGCACCTCAATGTCTCTCTTGTAGCCAGGGGCATATGTATGTGTATGTGATCACATACACAACCCTGCATAGAAATCATGTCTGTGCCTCACTTCTGCAGGAAAACCCAGCAGAGGGAGCCTCATCCCTTCATGTCACTGAAAGGTGCAAGGGGACAACTCGGCTCTGGTGCCTTTCCAGCCAATCCAGCCATCCCTGGGAGACACATTCATTCTTCATTTAAAAGGTAGGGATGCAAAAATTGTCCTTTGAGAGAATAAGGAGCTATGTCTGGGCATGAAAATGTTTCCTTCTCCTTTGGAGAGCCAACAGAGGCTCAGCCAGGTCTCCTGAGATAGAATGCTTCCTTCCAGAGCTGGTGGCCAATCTGCCTTGGTCCCAGGCACCCCTTAGACAGAGCTTCTCGCTGCTGTACAGGGCACAGCCAGGCTCCAAGGGTGCTCTGTGCTGCTGTGTGTGCACCCACCAGCACAGTCACCAGAGGATGTCCTGCCACAGGCTCTGTGCAGATGCTGCAGCAGCCAGTGCTGCTCCTCTTGTGCTCAGCTCGCTGAAACACCTCCCTGAGCAGGATGGCAGTGGGGTGAGTGTCCCAGTGTCACCCTCAGCCCCAGCTCCTGTGGGGTGGCTGCTGACCCACTCTCCCTGCCGCATCTCACAGCTCCACAGCAGGCACAGGGCTGCTGGCGCTGCTTGTTCCTTGTGCTGTGCCTGGCAGCTCCAGTTTGGAGAGGTACAGGACTGACTAAGGAGGCAATAAGGCACCAGCAGGCACTTGGCAGAGCCGGTGGAAATGCAGTAAATCTGTTCAGGGCTTTCCTTCAGTGTTATCTGTGAGAGTGTCCCATAGGGTGCGTGTTTTGGGAAGGGTGATACTGACTTGGCAGTGTTAGGTTTATGGTTAGGCTTGATGCTAAAGGTCTCTTCCAACATAAATTCTTCCATGAGTCTATGATCAGTTATCTTGGGTATTTCTGCCTGTAGGTGGGTGGGTGGGTGCAAGGGTGAGGGTGCCTCCCAAGGATAAATGTTAATGATGTGAACATTGTGCCCTTTGCAGTTGCTGGCTGTTGGCAGCCTTGGGCCATCCTCCACAGGCATCTTCAGCAAGAATCCCTGGAGCAGAGGAGAGGCAGCGCTGCTTCCTCTCTCCCTGCCACAGGGACTGCAGAGCAGGGGCAGGAGGTGGGATGGGAGCACGTCACGGGCACAGGGGGGTAATTGCAAACCTCTTCCACTGACGTTCATAGAGATGCTCAAAGTGAAAGAACACCCTGGTTATTCAGAAAATATACCTGGCAATTTCCGTTCCTCCGACTGTCATTGACAGGCTGAAATCATTGGTTTGGGGTTTCACACATCTTCAGTGTAGCGCTTATCTCACAAAGGAAAAGGCACTTTATGACTGTGCACTGCTCCAGCGAAGTCCTTGCCTGTGACTTGCTAAGGTAAATGCTGTCACCATATACGGGTGAAGGTATGCCCACGTCTTCAAAGCTGTGATATAAAGACATCACTTTGGCACTTTTTCAGACCCAGTGTTGGATTATGGAGGGGAACTTGACATTCCTGCTTGGCTCTGAGGACACATCGGTGAGTCTCTGCCTGCTGGGCTGCTCTTCTGCATGTGAGGGGTCCAGTTTTGCCTATGGGGACACATAATGCTGGTAGGGATGATGGGGGTTTAGAAGAAATCAGTGTGATTGTTCTCAGGAAAAACCATGGGGTGAAAATGTCTTTGGCTCAGGAGGCTGTGTTTGTGGAGGAAGGCTGGCTTTAAGGGCAGGGGTAATGCTAGGAGGACATCCTGACCAGGAGATGTGACATCACCCATCTTTACCTGTTTGGTGTCACAGGTGCTGCCCAGGGATGCTGTGGTTACTGCTGGGGGAGCTGCAAGGGGCCAAGGAGCACGGAAGGGGCACGTTGCTAATGCTGGTGCATCCTGACAGCTGCTGGGAGAGCAAAGCCACTGGTTTGGAAAGGAAAACCCGTTGGCAGAGTAAAGTCTTGGTGGGCAGGAGCTGCTGGCAGCAGCAGTTTGTGCTGGCACAGGCTGAGGGAAAAGCTCCTGATGGGGAGGAGGGAGGAAGGGGCAGAAAGCCCTGCCTGCTCTTTGGGAAGTTGTCCTTCAGATCAGACCTGCCACTTCTGATCCCACCTGGCATGGAGAAATATGCACTGTGCAGCACCCACTGGTGACCTGTATGTGCTGGTGCCTTTACAGCTGAAAGCCTGCTGGAACTGTGCAGGAACTGGTCCTATGAAATGCTATTTCTGGCACTCAGCTAACTGGAAACACAGCCTTTAAATGAGCATCAGTTCCTCTCTGAGCTCTACTCCCTTCTCCTTTCTAAAGGAAACATGGAATAGGACCCTGAAACCTGTGTTGGGGGCTCTCAGCCCCCTGGCCATGTCCATTTGTTTTCTTGTTTGGAGATGCTCCCTGTCTCTGGTGCTGGTGCCTGACCTGGACTGAGGCATGGGGAAGGGCACCCCACACGAAGCTGGTAGGGAATACTGGTAACCTCTGGTTTACTACCACAGCTGCCAGAGGACCTTGCAGGGGAGGACTGATCACTCATGTTTGTTCCTTGTTTGCATCAAAGAATCATAGAACAGTTAGGGTTGGAAAGGACCTTAAGATCCTCCAACAGAACTGAGGCACAGTTCTCATGGAGAGGGACTTTTTGTAAGAGCAGGTAGTGACAGGACAAGGGGGAATGGCTTTAAACTGAATGAGGGGAGATTGAGATGAGCTCTTAGGCAGAAGCTCTTCCCTATGAGGGTGCTGAGGCGCTGGCACAGGGTGCCCAGAGAAGCTGTGACTGCCCCATCCCTGCCAGTGTTCAAGGCCAGGCTGGATGGGGCTTGGAGCAACCTGGTCTAGTGGAAGGTGTCCCTGGCCGTGGCAGGGGTTGGAACTGGATGAGCTTTAAGTTCCCTTCCAACCCAAACCAGTCTATGATTCTGTGTGGCCTGTTGTGAGCTGACTTGTGCCTATAGTATGTATACTGAGAGTGTAATTTGGTATTTGAGCCTCATGAACTTCATTGCTCTTGGACAGGTGGGTTACACGTCCCCAACATCTAACTCCTCTGCAGCCTACGAATACAACTTCTACTACCCAGAACTGGACATCAACTGTGATCTTGACCGTATCCCAGCATTTGCATCTGCCTTTTTTCCGGTGCTGTACTCCCTCCTGTTTGTGACTGGCCTCGTGGGCAATGCTTTGGTCATTTGGATCCTAACAGTGTTCAAGAAAGTCAGGGCCATGACTGATGTGTATCTGCTGAACCTCGCCATCTCTGACCTCCTCTTTGTTTTCTCCCTCCCCTTCTTGGTTCAGTACTCCATCACAACTCAGTGGACTTTTGGTAATGCAATGTGTAAAATCATCAGCTCAGCTTACTTCATTGGCTTCTACAGCAGCGCCTTCTTCATAACCATCATGAGCGTCGACAGGTACTTGGCCATTGTCCAGTCTATCTACGCTCTACGGGTTCGGACAACTGCTCATGGTGCTATCACCAGCCTGGTCCTTTGGGCAGTTGCCATTTTAGCATCAGCACCAGACTTAGTGTTTTTCCAGGAGACAACTTACAATAACCAGACAAAGTGCCTGCCTCACTTTCCTGACAGCAGCAATGGCTGGAGGACTTTCAGTAACTTTGAAGTCAATGTCCTGGGGTGGCTGATCCCTGTTGGTGTTCTCATCTTCTGCTACCACAGCATCTTGAAACACCTGCAGAAGTGCCATACTCGGAACAAGTACAGAGCTATTAAACTGGCTTTTATTGTTGTCATCGTGTTCATCCTCTTCTGGACCCCCATCAACATTATGCTTTTCCTGGACTCTCTCAAGAACATGCACATCATCGATGACTGCCAGACAAGCCAAAGGTTAGACCTAGCCATGGAGCTGGCTGAAGCACTCTCCTTTGTACACTGCTGCCTCAATCCAGTCATCTACGCCTTTGTGGGTGAGAAGTTCAAGAAGCACCTCCATGAGGCCTTCAGAAAATATGCCCATTTTCTGTTGTTCTGCAAAGACCACAGTGGGCACAGACTGGACAAGCACTCCTCTCTGCATGCAGCGTCCTCACAGTCATCTTCTGTTGGTGCTGTCTTGTAGAGCTACATGTGAAAAGCTTTCATCCTAAATAGATGACCTGGAGCTGAGAAATCCTCCCAGCAGGGCATCCACAGGGAAGAACTGTTTGGGCAACCTTTTAGGATAGGAAAAGTGGAGGCAGCTGCTTCAGCTTGCTTTTTAACATGGTTGCCTTTGGGGTTCTTAATTGTTAGTGTCTCTCTTTAGCATCTTCCTCCCTTTTCCCTGGCATGTCCTGCCCTGCCTGCATTGTGAAAGGGAGGATGGAATTACCAGCAGACCTCTGTGCTGTCTGAGCAGCACGGAGAGGTGCCTTAGAAGCATTTCCTCCTCTACCTCAGATTCAGTACTGAAAGAAACTGGTTATGTTTCCAAACTCAACACTCGGCTGCTCCTTCCTTCATCCCATCAGAGTGGACTGGCTTTGTAGGCAGGGTCAAGGCTCACAGCAGGAGAGGGAACCCACTCCTTGGAGGGAAAAGGTCAATGTTTAAGGTATCATGCCAGGGCCTGGCTTTGTTGACAGATCTGAATGAGGCTTCCAGCCCAGAAAGAGCTTAGTGGGTGAGTAATTAGATAGGCAACAAAGAGAAATGCTATGCATGTGTTTTGTTGTAATCAATGTGGAGGAGTATCTAGGTATGATCCTGGCTCTCCATCCACTACCAAGGCCTGCAGCTCCTGGGCTGGAAGGGTTTGGACATCACAGCTTAGAAATTACACTGTGGTTTTCAAGGCAAAACCCTTATGAGAATGAATGAGTGCCCTAAGGATGAGTAGAGAAATAGTTACCACGAAGAAGAAAGATGAAGAGTTGAAAAATACTGAATGTGAGCTGAGAGAGCAGTAAGAGTGATATGCCAAAGCTTCCTGTGGTCCTGCTTGCTGGTAAGCCACAGGCTAGAGTGGTTCCTGCTTTCAGCAGAGCCCTGATCTGCTTGCCAAGGGGCTGGTTGTTGTGTGGATGGTCGAAACAGGATGGCGAGAGATATAAACTGGGGTAACACACCCAGCATCCTGTAACATGGAGATGTCTAAAGCAGACAGCACTGGCTGGCTTGAGTGGCCAAAGGCTCCAGAGATGCCTAACCCCAGATTTCCAGCTAGAGGAAACTCACATTTTGCCATGAGGGAACTTTTTGAATGGTTCAAACAACTGATGTGCCAGTATAGTTGCTGTTCTTGAGTGTATGACTGGAGATGACCTCCCAGTTACTGCTCCAATTTGGTAACTGTGAATTACTGGTTTTGTAGAATCATAGAATGGTTAGGGGTGGAAAGGACCTTAAGATCATCTAGAGATTTATATGTGAACGGTTACCTATACATATAGATGTACATAGACAAACATATATATACATTTGTGTCTATATACACAAATATGTACACATACATAGACATGCACATATATATGTATCTTTTTTATATATATAAATATTGATAGATAAATGTAATGGTGTTCTGAAGCTTTTACTCCTGATCTATTTCTCCCTACAAGGTATCACTATGTTTGAAGTTTTGTAATAAAGATACTGCATGCAATGTAACTGCACCATACTTGCACCTGAGGAACCTATTGCATCATTAATTCTTTCAGCTTGTGTGTTTTCTTCTGTCCTGGGCACTGCTACAAAACTGACAATCTCTTCAGCTGCCTCTTCTCTCCCTCCCTCTTTGTCCTCCCCTAGGAAAAAGAAGCAGAGAATAGATGATCTTTTCTTCTAGACATTTAATTTCATGTCAATGGAACATTTCCTGCCCTTACAATGTTTCCACACATTGGGCTGACTCCCTTGAGGAGAGCAGAACAAAACACAAGCAACAATTCTGACCACAGGGAAAGGCTCCAGTCCCAGCAGCAGGATCACATCCAGGAGCAGCAGTCCAGCTCCTGCCTTTCAGTGAGTGCCAGACCCCCCTTGGGCAAACAGGGGGGTTTTGTATGTTGCAACCACTCAGGTGTCAAGAAAAGGATTCACAGACATTCAGGACAAAGCCAAAGGGTGGTGGATACCACCAGTTACCTCCCCTGCAGATTCACAGTGTGACCCCTCTAGATCCGACCTCGTTCAGCTGAAGCACAAGAGATAGAACCAATTTCTGCAGCCAACCCTTCTGTGAGCACTTTGGGGTATGTGCTGGAGCCTATTTGCCCAAACTGGCAAGAGGATGGCCTTTCGCTGGTGCTGCTGAGCGTATCTACTAGTGGATATGTCTCTCTTTTCAGAGGTTTCACTGCTGTGGTGTAGCTGTTGGAGTGAGGCTGTTATCCAGGGCTTCCCCACAAGGGTTGTGAGTCTGTAGTGTGAATGTAGCATAAATGTGCAGCCTTCTTTGCAAAGTCTTTCACTTCTCTAGTTCTCACTGGAGTCTAAAGAGCACCTTCCCCCTGCTGCTGCCCCAGCACTGGTTGCAAACCCTTCCAGTGGGGAGGCAGGAGATGCTTTCTGCAGCTCACAGGATTTCCTGCCAGAGGCAGCTACCTTCCTCCATCGCAGCAGCAACACCAGGAGCGCTGAGCTGGACCTGACCTCAGCTTCTCCTCACAGCCCAGCTGCTTTGAGCTGCTGCTGCCTTCCTGTGCAAAGGAAGGAGGTGAGACTCACATCTAGAGACTGCACAGGACCTGCCCTATGTTGCTGTGGGTAGCCAGGAGCATTGTTAAGACCTCGGAGCGCCTCTCCTTCCTGAAGGGACAAGCCTGCGAGCAGTCTGCTGCCCTGTGAGGGCACTGAGAACATAGGAGAGCAGGAGGCATGTTCCTGCATCTGTGCAAGCTTGAGGGTAGTGCCAAATTTTAGGGTCATCCCAAGAGCTGGGAGCACAAGAAGGACCCAGCTGCTGAAGCTAGACCATCATGGAATCACAGACTGGTTTGGGTTGGAAAGGACCTTAAGATCACCGAGTTCCATCCCCCCTGCCATGGACCCCATGTCTGTTCACCCGCTTGCATAAAAAGTACCCACCACAGTTGTTATATTGGTCCTGCTCATATCTGCTACTCAGCTTTATACCCTGATCTTGCTTTTCCTTTTTGCTGAGATGATGCAGGTTACAGAGGATTCAAGATGATGTTGGCACATTAAATAGTCTCGTTTTGGCTTCACCATGTCATCTTAAAATAGAGACCAGAGTAATTGTTAGCCACATTCAAGCTTCAATCTAGAACACATACTTGTTTTCTTTTGATTTATTGATGTTATTCACAACAGAGGGTCCCTTCTACAGAGGGTCTCTGTTAGAAAGATGGAGTCTCTGATGCCACCTATGATGCTCTGTATGTTTAGTTTGGCAGGCCTTGACAGGCTGGAGCACTGCAGTGGCATCGGTGGGGCTCGTCTTGCACAACTGTCACTTGTTGCGCTGTGAAAACCTGTGCAGCACTTGTAGAGAGCAAAAGGGTATGTTTAAGGACCACCCTATTGAACTACACCAGCTAAAAGTGGGATATATGAAAGGGTAAAATCCCCCTGTGGTGGCCCAATGTGAGCTAGGGAAAGAAGCACCAGGAGGGACAGAGTTGGGCTGATCCCTCTTCTCCATGCATTAACAGGCAGAGTCAGTTAATGAAACGTAACACAGTCACTGCCTGGAGGAGGGAACTCCATAATGAGAGAGGAGCCCGCAGAAGGCAAGAGAGGGTCCCTAATGGAGAGCTTTTGTGGCCTTCATGTTATTTTCTCAGAGAAGTATACTCTCTCTTTCTTAAGGGGCTGACATGTGGTCAAACGAGCAGACAAGTGGTCTGTGCCTGTGGCTATTGCTGTGCTCAGGACTTTGTTTCTAAGCCCATCATAGCTGGAGTGTGTTGGGATACGCTGGCCTGCGCCCAGCCGGAGCACAGCAAGCTGGTTCCCAGAAAAGCAGCTCCTGGAAGCCGCTGTGCGCTCCTCCCAGCCTCCTTCTGCTCCTCTGATAAGGAATGGAGCTCAGGCCCTTGTCTGAGGGCTGATGCCAGTCTACAAGTGCCTCACTGCCGTGAAGGCCCCTTCCAACCCGAACTATTCCATGATCCTGTGACTCGATGCTCTGGAAGCTCACCCCCCTGCTGCATGCCCAGGAGGTGGAAGACCAAGTGGACACCTTGGTGGTAAGACAGCGCCAGGGACAAGATTGGGTTTATGAACTGGGGTCTCCACAGCAAGGCGGTTGTGAGGGGATGCTGAAGGAAGCAATGGAGGCTATGCATTATAAACCACCCCGTTCCCGCTGCCTGCGCCTCACAGAGTCCGCTGGGACGCAAGTGCTGGGTATCTGAATAGCCAAAGAACTTGACAACAGCTGAAGATGCAACAAGAACACGGCCCAGTGCTGTGGGGAGGCGAATGGCCGCGGTGCCCGCTCGCATGCCAGCCCATGGCGGAGCAACCCCTCAGGCGACACCAGCCGCTGGGGGGGATGCGGGACGCGAAGGGTTAAGGGCAGGCGCATGCGCTTCCCGCCCCCAGGTTGTCTGCTCGGATTGGCCAGCGGCGGCGCTGCGTCAGCGCGTCCTGGCGCGCTCAATGGCTGCGGGGCGGTGCTGGGATGCCGCGGCGAGAGGCTGAGGTACGGGTGGGGGTGCAGGTAGCGGGACGGGGTTCGGTAATGGAGAGGTGCCCCCGGTTCCCCTTAGCGAGAGGGTGTGAGGGGAACGGGCCTTGTGGGGTCAGTGTGGGCCCAATGTGGGCCTATGCACCGCGGCCGTGGGGCCGGAGAGGGGTTTCATCCGCGTCCGACTGTCCGCGGTGGAAGGCGGCCGTGAGTGTGCTCCTCGGAAAGCACCATGCGGCAAGCCCCCGTTCTGCCGTTCGTCATTAACCGAGCACCGTTGTGTGGTGGATATCAGTCTTTAAGCGGGCCTATAAGAAAGATGGGGAGAGTTTTTAGCAGGCACTGTGTGGCCTTGGTGTTCATTGGGAAGGGTTGGATGGGATTAGGGCTGAGGCACAGGGATCTCTAGGGTGGTAGGAAGTGGGCATCCACTTCCTTTGATATGCCAAATAGTTACCAAATGGTGGTGGAGAGATTGCTGCTATTGCTGTTCCTGAGGTTGCAGATGGAGGTTTGATTGAAGGTATAAAGAAATACGTATGTGGAGATCCTGAAATACCAATTAAAGATCACTTGATCCCCACTCCGCAGGCCCCCAGCATTGCTTTCCCACTGGTTAACCCTCCTGTTGCACCTCAGCCCAAAGAAAAGGTTTGTCAGATGGAGAAATACTTACAATGAGTTGTGTTCTGAGAGATGTAGTGACACTTAAAGTAGTTCTGAACTTGGCAGTAAGTGTAGAAGAGGTGAATAGCAGCAGGGCCAGGGCAGTGATTGTGCCCCTGTGCTGGGCACTGGTGAGGCTGCACCTCAAATCCTGTGTTCAGTTCTGGGCCCCTCACTACAAGAGAGACATTGAGGTGCTGGAGCGGGGCCAGAGAAGGG
>JANHGB010044160.1:0-19571 GCA_026283785.1 Coracopsis vasa
TGAGGTGTCCCTGCCCATGGCAGTGGGGTTGGAACTGGATGATCTTAAGGTCCTTTCCAACCCTAACTATTCTATGACTCAATGCTGGCCATTAAGGCCGCAAACACGGATGCAAGGAAGAGAGATGCTAAGATGCTCCGTGGGTCAGAGTTACAGGCAGAAACATGCACCAGCAAGGGGCTGCCAAATTCCTTGAAAACAGAGGATTTTGGGTCACTTCACCTCTACTCCTCTGGTGGGTCCTGCCCGCCCTGGCAGGAGGGAAACGTGTGGCAATGGCTGCATGGCTCCTGCCATCAGCAGCGGGGCTGTCTCTGAGAGCACCACCTCTTTTGGGTCCAGATTATCCTTGCTCGTATTCCTTTGTTTGCCGTTGTAATCTCCGTAGTCATTCTCCTTGATAAACAAACAAGAGAAAAGATGCAATGAGCTGTAAGAATAGATTTGCACAGGGCAGACAACGGAACATTTAATTTATTTACCTCTCCTAACAGATACCTGGGGTGACATTTATTAATAAACGGCATTATCAGGTGTCTGATATGTAGCTCACAGAAATTAATTACCCAGCCCATGGTAAAACCATAACAAGCCTGCAGTGCTGTAACATTTGTGCTAATTGAAAATGAGATAAGTGCTGTGGGTGCAATTTGCATTCAATGCAGTGTATTAATTATCTTCAGTTCTCTTCATGATAAATATACCTGACTGAACCACTCTGCTAATTTACTGTGTAATAGAGTCATAAGTGGATTCCCTTAGGTGACCAACTACAGGCATTGGGCTCTTTGCAACATCAAGGCTTTCCTCTTTTCCCAAGCACTTAAATGGGTTAGCAAACACGGAATGCTTCTCTTGCAGGCTGTGTAGGGAATGCACAGCAGCTCAGGATGAAATTAGGAATCAAGACCCCCTCAACCCAAGACTTCTGTACTTTGTAAAGCTGAAGAGGAAGCACCTCCATCCATGGCAAGCCGGGAGGTCTGAGGAAAGGCCTTTCCCCGCCTTGCTCCTCATCCTCCCCCCTCCCCATTCATTTCACAGTCAGGTTATCGTGGGATTTAATTACATTTGGTGTGAGGTGTAAATTAATTGACTCTTGTAACACCCATAATGATCAGGAAAATTCAGATTTAAAGATACTGTGCAGTTCCAGTAGATTAAGGCACTAATTGTTCCGCTCTCACCGACTGTGATTTATGTGGGGATCAGGTTACAAAACCAATATGTGCTCAAGTTAAAGCTCTGCGGTACCATACAATTAGGACTAAAGCTTTTTGTAAGTGGGCCCAATAATGCAAAAAAGCTCTCCTCTAATCCTGGTCTTTTTAATTCAGAGGTCACGCATTGTCTAAGGCAACCGCTTATACTATAGGCAACCACTGTCCTTTATTCACCCTCCTCCTATGCAGCTTGGGTATCTGAATTTGCCACTAACCTTGGACGCGCTGTTGCTAATTTCAGGGTAGGTGATGGCAACGCAAGAGGATCAGGGCCAGCCCTTTGCTGCTCTGCCCCCGGAGCAGGCTGGGCACGCTGTGACGGAGAGGTGATATCTGCCTCCTCCGGCTCCCCTTCAGCGTGCAGGCTGCACATGGGGTCAGCCCTGGGGCTCTGCTGTCAAGCAAGCAGACATCCAGGGCAGCAGACGGATGGAGGTGACGGTCACCGTGGCAGCTGAAGGGGCCAGGAGGTGGTGCAGGCAGGGAGAAGGGGAAGCAGCAGCAGCAGAGGAGGGGGGACAGGCTCTGCGCCCCTTCATCCCGCCTACCCCACAGCCAGAAGCACTCTGTTATCGTCATGCAGCCGGGTGCTTTCTCATCACTTTGTCCTTGTCCGGGGGGTGCTGGAATCCAGCAGAGTTTTCCTTGCTGAGCACCAGCGGGACAGCTTTCCACCCTCCTCCATTAAGTACGGGATAGCCAGTGTTGTGAACGTGTCCTCACAGGGCAGGAGGAGGCAGTGGATGGGCACGCAGTCAGTGTGCCAGAGCAACCAAGAGGTGAGAAAGATCAAGGTGAAGAGAAGGTAAGAAGTTGAGGTTTCAATGCCAGAAGAACTGGTTTGCTTTTCAATAGAGTATCTAAGCACAAAAAGGATGGAGAGAAGGTGCACCTCTGCCAAAGACATGTCCACACGTTCCTTTTGAAACAGAGAAGGCTCTCCAAGCTCTTATCCTCTTCTAAACACATCAACTGCAAACACAAGCCAGTTTCCTAAATCATTTTGTGTGGCTGCTCACACACTCCTTGCTTTTTGTGTTGGGTCAGTTTAATACCAAAGGCACACTGTAACATTTTAGAGCTATTTTTAATGTGCTGGTATGATCTGTGTCAGAGACCTTAGCGGTGACATCTACAAAGGCATCAATTATATCTTCTCAGCCCTTTCCTCCTTCTCTGGTAAGGAATTCTTTGGAAGGATAAAATCTGAGCTTTTCCTGGAATGGTTACTTTGCTGCAAAGACAGCAAGGGTCTACCTGATGAAGCGGGACCTTGTAACAGTGGTTTATTGGGGTGCCCAGAGCAAGGGCAGGGTTATCCCACCCAAAGCAGGGCTGCCTGACATCACTGACTTATGGAAACAAGCAGGCACGGGGCAATGTGCGCTGCAGCCGCCTTTGCTTCACCATCCACCCCTTGTTATCACCCAGGCCCAAGGTGGACCCCTCTCTCAGCTGTAACTCCCCATCTGGACCATTAATTCTTTCTCTGAGGAAGAAAAAAAGCCTCAGTGGGGCAGAGGAGCATCCTGGGGGGCTCAAGGACTGACTGAGCCAGCACCTCTAGCGAAAGGTACTGCAACATCTGCATCTCTCACCACCACATAGCCCACATGCATCTCTTACCACTATGCTGCAAGGGTGTCAGCATCCTCATCCCTTGGGCAAACAGGACACAGCAGCTTGCCCAAGGGTGCCAAGCAGGCTGTGGTAGGGCTAAAGCACACCCCTGTTCTCCTGCATCCTTGTTTTGTGCTCAATATACGAGGCCCCCACTGCTTTTGCACAAGTGCAGTGGCTAAAACACCTTCCTGCTCTGTCAGGAAATCCAGCACTGCACAGAATAGGACATGAGATGGGATGGAAAAAGCGGGAGGGAAACATGAACAAAAAAAGTCTTAACTTTCTGTGTGAAGCACACATTTGCTAAATAGAATCCTAATGGCATTATTGTAGCTAAAAACAGAGACTTGAAAATGCTGTATACATTATTATGCTCATTATCTACCAACCGCAAGAATGCTGTGCTAAAACTAACTCAAAACACCTCAGGTAAGGTAATTGCTACTAATGGATTTGAAGTGTGCAAAATTGAGCGTTATTACACAGGCATCACATCCTCGACTTGGTGAAGCTGTTGGATATTGTAGTTACCAGCTCGCTCAGCTCTCGGTCGGGCAGAGATTTGAGGAAAAGGGCAAGCTCTCTGTCATTCAGCGCTGGAAGGAGAACTCAACAACACGATATTACAGCAGCCTGTTTGCACCTCGGTGGTTAAGATGGGGTCAGAGCTCGCTTCCTAAACCACTGCTTCAGGAAAACAGCTACATGGGTTTGCTCCAGAAGTAAATCCCTTGGGGAAAGACCTGAGAGTAAACTTTGCATTCGTGAGCTTTACAGCTTGTAGGTCTAAAGAATAGAATGGGACAGGAGCCTGCAAAGTTGTTCTAAATGAGGGGAGCCATGGGTCCAAGTGACATCTGATGCAAATCAAGGCCTGAGTCTTCAAGATATCCTAAGCCACTATAAAGCCCCACTGCCTAAAGACAGAAAAGAATCTTTTTAGACCCCTCCTTACATAGGGGGATGATGCAAATCTGAACTTTGCCAAAGCCCAGGTGTGCTGGAAACAAGATACTTGATTCACCTGCTTGGAAAAACCCATATAACAGAATATATCCAATACATTTAGCTTGTTTGGTACATCAGCATCTAGCCTCAAAACAAGTGGCTCCTGAGAGTTTTGCTCTCTCTCATGAAAGCTAAAAACTAAACTCCACCAGAGCAAACGCTTTTCTAATCTGTGAGAAATTAGGGTAAGGCCAGCTCTTATTTTAGCTATAACATCAAAGCTACAAATTAGTGTTTGGGAGAAATGAGGTTAACTATTGTCATTTCGGTTAGAAGAATAGGAGGCCGGTACCCAATAAGTTTCAGTTCCTTCTGATTATCTTGGGGGAAAGAAATTAAAGAGGCCATGTCTGAACAGGATTAAAGCGGTCTCTACCCGAGTACAGAAAGCACAAAGAAATGTGAACTCACAGCTGCAAGCAAAGGCAATGGGAGCTGTGCTTTGAACAGATAACAAGCTAAGTCCTCTGAAAAAATCAGCCCATGCATCTCAGATTGGGAACTTAAAATTAGTGAATACTTTTCTACTTAATCTCTTTCTGCCTCAGTTCTTCATCATGAAATGGGGATAATGCTACCACCCGACGCCTCACTGCAGTGCAGTGAAAGTAAGTTCATTAATGTTTATGAAACATTCAGTTACCATAGCGATGAGTTCTATAGAAAAGCCCATGTGGAAATTAATATTTCTGTCTTCAGAGCAGGGTTTGAATAGAACGCATTTAGGGAGGCCTGGGGCCACACAATGAGGAGAGAAGAAAACAGTAAATAACTCGCCACGGAGAAATAAAAACAGTCATCAAAGCAAAACGGCCTCTTCAACAGAAATATTTTTAACAGAAATTCTTCATTTTGGTAAAAGTTTCTTGGTAAAACCCAATAAATTCTGTTTCTTTTTGCTTTTAACTTTCACTCCTCCGGTTTTCTGCATTTGTCTTCCTAGCACAGAGGAAACAGCTTTCTCTATTAAAGAGCTGATTTAAAGCGCCTGGAAATCACCATCTTCCAGTTTCCAAAAATCATCATTTTTACCAGTCTGCTTTGGCAAAAAACTGAAAAATTAGTGACATTGGTGGTCTCCAAATTGGGTTCCTGAACAATCCTGACCCGTTCAATCCATCAATTCCCCTCATGATAGGTTCTCAAGCCAGTTTGCCTGTCGGAGCTGCAACATCAGCATCGCAATCAACACAACTAACCCCTAGATTCAAGCCATTAACCTCTTGGGGACAAGGAAATCACAGGCAAGCACAACCTTACACTGTGTAACCTGTGCAGATGGATATGAAGATGGGAGGAAACCCCGTTTTAAGAAGAGAGATGGCTTTAGCAGAAGAGTCTTAGCAACAAACTGTCCCCAGGACCAACTGCAGGTTCCTATGTAGGTGCTGGGTGACTTACAGCAAGCACAGGTCAGGGACAAGCTTGCCCATAACTACACTTCCCACCATTTCATGGGTTGCTATTGAAACTACAACCCCTCTTCTTTATTCCCTTCATGTTGTTTGTGGTGGAAACCACGGTGTTTCCTGTAAGAGAGGGCTTTTGCCAAAAAGCAAGGAAGAAAACTCTGAAATCCCCATCTGAATGCACCTACCTTCCGCTGAAAGCAGTTGATCACATTTTCCTCCTTCTTCTCTGCTTTAGTTATTGCTCTCTTACCTGTTTCTGCCATTGTACCCAATGGAAACACATCCATTTTCATTCATCAACCATGGCCTTTTCTGAAGAAGGAAGTTTCACAATGGTACGGAACGACAAGGTTGAGGCAGGAAGAATAAGCTGCTGGAGTTAGTTATTGCGTGCACTTACTGGGTTTCACACCAAGCTGGGTTGCTTACCCTTCTTTTATTCTTTCTGGTGAGTAACACCGTTGTCCTGTTAATTGCCAGTTATTTCAAAACCCTGATTAACAGTTTTATAGTGCAGAATAATAGAATTAACAGAGAACATTCCTAATGGTCTTCTAAGAGGAAGAAGCAGAGGAACCTGTTCACCCCATGCTGAACTTCCACACAACAGAAACCCCAAGGTGTGCTACAATTGCCACAAAGCCCTGCTCAGCCTTACTTGCCCTTATGGGGAGGTGCCTCTGCCCCCTTCACTGGCACAGGGTGGCTCCCCTGACACACATAAAGCACCATGGAGCTCCAGGCAAAAGGTAGTATTTCCAGTTAAGCACACTGTTAAATGGGCTTGTGCAATCCAGTCGGAAAATCGTGTTAGAAGCAAGACATTGACAGGGTTTTTGGAACAATAAACTAATATTTGAAACCAAATATGCTTTAACAACAGGTCAAGCAGATCCAGTTAAAGCCATTCGACTAAACAAAGGTAAGACGGGCATCACCTTTTACATTTCAAAGCAAGCCTGACATATATTTGGCTCAGCAGGGAAATCCACCTACAAGTAAATTATTTCATGGCTCTTCACTATACAGATGCAATTCTTAGGCAGGTCTGGTGCTGAAAAACAGGGAAGAATGGATGCTCCATGCTGAATTTATTTCAGAACACCCATGTTTCTGTATGGTACCTCAAGCTAAGTTGCTGTGTGCTTGCTGGGACATGATGGAGAGTGCATGGAGCACATGGAGGAGCCTTCAGCATCCTATTGCAGGAGATTGCCCTGCCTCAGAGGCAAGGACCAAACCAGCTTATGGCTGTAAACTTTCTGGTGCCCCTTTGCACCAGAAAATAACAGTGGCCTTTTCCACAGGCTTCGGGAAACTTCAACCAGGACTACAGAAGCTTTCAAGTCTTCCTTTAGGAAAGGCTCTTCTAAAGAGAGGAAGCCTAATTACGAGCCCTGCATCCTGCTCACAAAGCCCTGGTACCCAGAAATGATGCGAGGGCCAATTGCCAGGACTAAACATTTAAGGCATCAACAGGTGTTACATGTTATGCATCAATGAGGTGTACATCACTGAAACATAAAGAGGCAGCAAGCCGGCAGCACAGCTATCAACCACAACAACACAGCCATAAAATCCTAATTAGCCTCATCCACTTGTTATGGGCATTTTTATTTATTGACATGGTCAAATTAACAGGCAGCAGCGTTTTATTGTAACGAGAGCCTTGAAATCAGCCCAGGAAGAAAGTTAGCATTAACATTCAGCTCCTGTGTGCCATCCACACTTAGCCGCACGGATGTGGATGCTCAAATAAGAACTAAGTGCTGTCACTGTGATTAAGTTACCTTGAGCAGGTGAGAGAAAGCGAGTCCTTAAATCAATGCACACCTTGTTCTATTCCCACTCTGTACAGAAAAGCCATGCAGCAGCAGCAACTCAGCAAGCTTCATAGTTTGAAGGGTGCACAACCACAGGCCTGAGCCCTGTCTGCTGGAAGGAGCCAATTCAGGCAGGAGGAAGGGAGAACGTGTGCTTATGGAGTTGTCCTCATGGCGATGTCTTTGTGGAGGGTGTCCCTCAGGGTCCGTATTGGTTATCCATGGAGAGTGTCCTCACGGAGGTGTCCTCCCTGGGGATTACCTTTTTCCCCCTTTTATAATGAGTTGGGGGCAGTACCTTTGTTCTTAGTGTCACGTATAACACGTTCATGGTGGACCAGTTCTGTTGGCCGTGCAGCCAGCTCTTCAACTGCACTGGTCTGCAGCAGTCCTTGGGATAATGGGGGCAGCCAATCCCTCACACCAGTCCTCAAGGATGGAACAGTCTGATCTCAGCTCCTCCCAGCCATCTCAGGGACAATGGATGGTGGAATCCCACCTCAGCTTCTCATACCAATCTTTGGGACAATGGATTGGTGGAGCCTGATTTCGTTTCAGTCTCTCACAGATGCCAGGCATAAAAAGTCATTCTCTGAACTTCCCCAGCCACTAAAAGCGACCACGAGTTGGGGAACAAGACTGGTTGTCCCAGAGGAACAGTGCACTTATATATATATATATATTGCATATATTATATGCACTTATTATACTTCCAGAAAGCAGGTGCCTTACTGAGTGATAAGCTGCAGCTAGAATCATAGATTCATAGTCTCAACCAGGTTGGAAAAGAGCATCAATTCCAACCCTTCCCCAGCACTGCCAAGGCCACCATTAACCCATGGCACTGAGGCCTCGTCTCTATGGTGTGTGAACACTTGCAGGGACGGTGACTCCAGCCCTGCCCTGGGCAGCCTGTTCCAATGCCTGAGCACCCTCTGGAGAAGGAATTGTTCCTTGTCTCCAATCTAAGCTTGGGTTGGTTCCTCTTTCCACTCGCCCATCTCCTGTTTGGAGAGATTCTGGATCTCCAGCAGTCCAGCATCTCCGCTGCCGGATGCATCCATCTGTTGAGCATTGCTGAACACCTCCTCAAGCTCTGTCCCGCAGCAGCTGTGTTTCACAGGGGTTAGGGTGATGTGTGTGCTGCCCCACATGAGATCTGCAGCTGAAGGCAGCCTTGAACAGCTCTGGATGAGCTGGTAATACCAGCAAACACCACTGGTACCACCAGAAGCACTCACATCAGAGGGCCGTTGGCTCATTTATGACAAGGACATGCTGATTGCAAGGTTACTGTTTCACACTGTTATTTGGGTCTGCAATCACCACCCTCCACACACTGCACAAAGCCAAAACTCACTTGAATCATCCCAGCCTTCAATGAACTCCATGCAGCAGTGGGGATTCCCCACTGCAGGAATGAGCCATCTCCCTCACATCCACGCTCCTGGTTCCCAAGGACCAGAACTCTTCAGTTCTGCCCTGTTAGATATGGGCAATACTTGGTATTGCAGAAACTTCTTCAAAGCTGAGGAATGCCTGGATTAAAAGGCTCTGCTCTGGTCTGTCCCTTTGTATACATCATGAGAAAGCCTTGGGGAAGTAGGAAATCTCATTAGGAATTAACTTGGGATCAGATATGACCTCCTGGGTGATTCTGAAAGACTGGGCCAGTCTAAGGGGAAACGGCTTGATGCCATTGAGCCACCTCAGACCTCTTTGAAGAAAAGAACCACATCAAATCTTGCTATTACGAAGTATTTAATAGATGTAATTCACAAAGCAGTGCTGCTCCCAATTCCCAGAGTGCTACAAATCCTGCAACCTATTTCTGCACAAGAATGACTTCGATTCATTCATGGGTTTTAATGCAGCAAGCTGTTTAACAGCTGCAAGAGATGTTTTAGGACAGGAAGCCTGAGCCCTATGGAAGTGTAGCAGGCTCTGCTCTACCCTCAGCAAGCCTGGAGAGTTATGTAGCTCTGATATGACATGAGGTACCAGGGTTTTTCCACTCAGCCTGGCAGCAGCATCACCACAAGCTGTGAAGTCATCACAGAGATCCTGGCTCACTTGGGAGCTATCAGCAGGACAAATAACTTAAAATCCCAGAGAGATCCCCAAAATTCCCCAAATCCCACATCTGCAAGCATCCCACTGCCATGTGTGAGCAGCTGGATCATGTCACCAGGATACGGGTGTCCTTTGGGTGAAGGAGGCATGTCTGGTTAAAGGGAACTGGGATGTGTGCTGACAGTGGCTATCACACTTTGGTGTGAGCAGGGCTACATCCATCCTGTGACCACGACACACCTGATGAGACAAGTGCTCCCCTAAAGACCTTCAACTCCTATGCCTCAATGAGAGGACAGAGATACCTCCAGTCAGGTGGTGGGAAGTCACACGATAGAGATGGTCCTCAGATCCTTCCCATTCTGCATGGGTACAGCATCTCAACAGAGATGAAGGCACGTTGCACTTGCACTGGTGCTGCACTGGAGAGCTTGGTCCCTTGTGACCTGGAGTCCAGAATTCCGTTGCCTGCGTGACAATGGAATGTCTCAACCCGTGCCAGAACCCTGCAGAGCCAGGCTGGACAGCATCTCTGCAGCATCACTGGCAGCAGTGCTTTGAGGACGTTCACCGTCAGGCAGCACCGAACACAAAAGTAGCCAGGATTTCGGTGAGTATCCCAGAATATTGGGGCTCTTAATGAACATTTGAGCAGCTCTTCCACTCCTGCTGGGTCCAGGGAGGCCAATGCTGAGTGCAGAGAGTCTCCATAGAACCAGATGGCCTCAGGAGTGAGAGCAGTGAGATAGGTGACTAATACAAGTCAGTTATTATCACCCATCTCAGCTTTCCTGCACACAGTTCCTTGTTGAGAGTTTTTCAGGTTCCTACACGATCAGAACCACTGTCACTGTAGCTTAGCTGATAGCATTTTGGGTTTAGGAGACCTTGGCTTTGTGTCCGTGCTGGTGAGCACTGGACACAGCTCACAGGCACGTGTGGTGCTGTTCCTGCACCCTCTGCTGCAATGCTTACTTGGCCACGCTCCTCTCCTGGTTAACAAGAGCTGCTCAGTAGGTCAGCCAGGAGCTTTCCTACAGCCTTCTACCACAGCACAAGCCTCACAGCCTTCCTTCTACCTAGAAATGTGTTTAAAAGCCAGATTGTTTCCTTAGTATATCACCAGGAAACCCCTCGCTTCTTGCCCTGCTGAATCTCTTATCTGTGGGGGATGCAGGCACCCACAAAGCGCTTACACAAGTGCCTTGATCAGTCAAAGACATGGTTTCAGAAGCTTTCTCAAACCAGTCTCTGACTGTACCACCTGATAGAGACAGTTAAAAGAAGGTAACAAATATGTTTAACATAAAGTAATAAAACCCCCACATAGCCCAAACCCGAGGACTTTTCCTTTCACACCAAATACTCAGGAAGAACTTCAAGAATCATTTCTGTGCAGGCTGGAACACAAATAAGAAGATAAAAGAGCAACCCCCTGCTTTTCCCAGTTGGATTTCATTTTGACCAAAGAACAACCTCTTATGATTAATACTCCCTATTCCCTCTGTTACAGTAAGATGGGGAAAGGGAAAATATAGAACAAGGAAGAAGAAAATCACTGCTTGCTTCCCTTTGATGGCTGTACTGGGCTTGCGCTTCTTTTGGAGGTGGAAGCAAACACCATATGCAGTGCAATAATGGGATAAGGATGGTGAGAAAGCAGTAAGGAAGTCAGGAGGCTTTCCCGGTGATTTGCTGCTTCTCTGCTTGCAAGGTTGAAGCTGTGGAGGCACATCCCGAGGCAATTCCAGTTGTATTCCTTACCCCAAAAGGCAGTGCAGGAGCATAAGAAGGGTCTCTGTCCCTGAAGCTACTTGCTAGGGTTGGCCATCTGAACTGGACGCACTGCTGATCAGCTCCAGGGTGCTGGAAAAACCTCTGGGAGCAAGTTCTGATGCTCTGTAGGAGGCAAGGCCAAACGCATGCCAAGCTAGGCTGGTTGGAATGGTCCCTACCTCTGTGACTAAGGGGATTCATAAATATTCAATGTTTCTTGGCAGCTGGGAGTGCTTCAGTTGTTCCAAGCATCTCAAGGGGGATGGGAAAGGCAGGATGAGCCTTAGCATTTCTGACACCCCGCAGAGAAAATGAACCAGGGAAGGAGAGTGCTCATCTTCTTGCAGAGAAGTGTTTCACATAGGGTGATTTTAATAATTCAGCCTTCAACTGGTCTGTTTAAATGTTTGATGCCTGCAAGAGGAGCTTTAAGATCTGGCCTCCTGTGGATCCAAGGAGTTGGGTGCTGTCTGCCTTCCCCATCAGTGGTTTCAACACGTTACCACGCTATGGCCCAAGTCTAAGTAAGAGCACAGATTTCTTCCGTCACTGCATGAAGTTCTGGCACTCTCACACCATGGGAAAAGAATCAACCACCTCATTCTGGTTTGTGTTTGGAAGAGAAGGGCAGTCATGAAAAGGGATGGAAAGCAGGTAACAATTGTGAGCACACTGGTACAGCAAGGGCAACTGGGGCCTCGGGTCAGCCTCCACCAGCTGCAATCAGACCATGGTGTAGGTGAGGATGCTGGTGAGCACCTCTGGGTGAAGTTTACCTTCTTCTATGAAGGTAAACTGGGATCTGTGAGTGGGTCCTACCAGTGCAATGTTCTTATTGAGTGCTTTCTGTCTTGGGCATTGGTCCTGAACCTGATCTAAGGTAACATCCCAGCTGCAGTTGTCATCTGCTGGGAGAAGGTCCAGTCCCTTTGGCAGTGTCATCCTCCTATAGGGAATAGCTGGGCATTTGGACTGCAGAAGATTTCTGGACAAGCCCCAAGATATTAGACCTCCTGCTTCCACACAGTGGAGTTGGGATGCTCACATCTCCTTTATCCAGTATTGGCCATCAGAGACAGGAAACCGTTCCAAACACGTTTTGAGTCTGGCCAGGTTGAGAGATACCCACATTTCGGGAAGCACAGCGTTCCCTGCTCTCCCAGGCATATTGCCACCCTCACAAACTGTCCCACAGCTAGAGTTTCCCATCAGCTTTGCTCACGACAAACCCATCACTTCCATGTGAGATCCTGATCTTGTAAGCCCTTCCCCTAAATTATCCATGAAATGTGTGGGCATGAGTTATGCATGAGATGAATTATCCATGAACTGGGTTGGTCGCCTTCCCTCTTTGTCAGCTCTGCAGGTCTCTGCCAGGTACCATAGCACAGAGTAGGCCTCATCTCTTGGGTCTTTTCCCCTCCCAAAGAATCTGTATTTCACACAGCCATGTACAAAACCTGCGAGAGAGCTTAAATATTCCCTGGGTCACTCTGGGAGAAGCCCAAGGCTGCTTGAGTGTGCACAGGGTCAGCCTTTCCCCAGAGATGCAGCTTCAGAACCTAAATCCATGCAGTGGTTACTCATTCCTGTAAAGAGGAATAGCTCCAAGAATGACAGAGACAACTTGTCTGTCTCTGACAACACACTCCCACACAGCCAGGCTGGTGGTAACTGCAGTCATCTAGGAACAGGAGCTTGAGATTCCAGCCTCTTCTCCATGCCAAACACAACAAAGTCTTCACTTTGGTGGATACCTACTTCTGCTTTTGGCATGGACGTTGATGATGGAGTTGTGTTACTGCTCTCGAGGTAAGTTTGGTCCAAGTTGGTCTCTTTAGAGAAGTGAGGGCAGAGAGGACGCAGAAAATGGAGATCTGTCAGGGTTGTTTTTGAGTGTTCCTACGCAGCTCCTCACCTTGCCAATCGTGTGGTTTATCCCTAGGTGAGGCCAGTAACAATGTGGGCACCAGCTCCCCAGTGTGCAGCTGAGAGATTCTCCCCATTGCCTGAGTGCAAGCTCTCCCACACCTCCAGAAACATCAAGTACATCTTCCTTGATGGCTGCAAGAACATCACTGCATCTCACATCCTGGAAGCTGCAGGCACCCACAAGGTCTACAAAGGATCTGCCTACTGCCCTCCTCACCTCAAATACCTCCCCACCTTTTTCACCTTCTCCATGCAGCTGGAGGAGCAAGCCCAGGGGTTGGAACACTTCCCTGCTTCCAAGAAAAGGCTGCCTGTGTTCCGCCAGCTCTGCGGGGAGGGTGTGCCAGGCATCCACCTTCAAGACTCAAGCCAAGGGCTGAAGAAGCTGCCTGATGCCAAAGCACCAAGGGAGGACATGGAAGGTGGGCGGATGAGGCAGGCAGCAAGGTGCTCCCCTCCTAAAAAGGCATGAACTGACTCTGAGATAGCTTCTGAATAAATGTAAGATTATTGGTGTCCTTACGTTACCAGGAGGTCAGTAACACTGGTGTGAGCTCACATTCATTAACAGCCGAGGGCTGGGAACATGGCAGGAAGGAAAGGTGTGATACCACCTACCCGGATATCCCTTCCACCCTCCTGGATGCCATGGCAGCTTGTGCAGATTGGCCATCCAACTCCATCCCTTTCACTGAATCCCCTGCCAGCATGCTAGAAATAAAGGAAAACTTCCTTCCCCACATCCTGAAACCCAGCAACATCTCCTACAGTGACACCCACAACCCCTTCCCCAGGCATCCTCTCCAGCTGCTGATCTGTAGCCTTGAATAAAGCACTGAGTACAGGCAGTGGCACAGCAAGTACCAAACACTATGATGTGGGAAAACACAAAACCTGAAAGGGAGCAGAAAGCAAATGAGATCTCATGTGAGAGTGCCTAAGAGGGAATCTGGGAGTTTCACTGCTTCAGTCTAGAGACTGGAAAAATGGTGGCAGTTAGAATTAGTGCCCCACAAAGACAAGGGTAATAAACATAACAGGATTCAGGGGGGTTGGCATCTGCACCAGTCTTAGATGTATTCCTGAAATACATGGTTTACAGCTGGAAGATCCCAGCCCCAGATCAACAGGGATCTTCTGAAAGGGAGTGTAAACCCAGTCTCAGCAGAAAAGAGGCAGAGTCAGTGGAGACTGCAATGGTTTGAAGTATAAAGAGGGATAGGATGCTACTCAGAGGACTTCAAGGAGAACAGGACAAACAGAAAACAGGAGGAAGACCAGATGGGGGAACAAACCAGATCTGCACAACCTTGGAAACAAGCAGGTATCTGTGAGCAGGGACTTCTTGTGAAGAAATTATGAGCCTGCTGCTTATTTGGGACCAAAGAACAGAAGGCTGCTGAGGAGAAAAGAAGAGAAAAAAGATGAGCTTAAGTGAAAAGATATTAATTGTCCTTTACCTGGGACAGTAACAGTGGCAGAATCCCACAGGAACTGATTGCAGGTACCAGCATCGAGCTGTAAGGTGTTCGAAGAAGAGAGGTTTGAGTGACTGTCAGAGGTTGTTCCTGCACCCCAAGAGGATGCAGTCCAACAGACTCACCAAGGGCTGATGCCATGAGTAAGGTTTGAGGATGCTGAGCTATTCAAGGGGAAAGAATTCTTTCCAGAAAGTAAATTCCCCCCTGGTTAGGTCTGGGTTGTTGCACGCTGAGATTATAGCTGACAAATCTCAGCAGAGCACTCTAAGAACCAGAGGGACCCAGAGCCAGACAAGGAGAATCACATAATCCATCCCTACCTCCACAACACAGGGAGTGGAATCAGACAAGGACAGACCAAAGCACAGGGATGGGTTAGGCTGATGAAAAGAGAAGTTTCTGGGGGGAAGAACTCTGCAAGGAGTTTGTAGGTCGTGCTGGAGACTGAGTTTAGATCTCCCCAGTCAGAATGGGACTGAGTCATCACGGAGGCTTTCATTTTTTCAGGCACAGATTGCAGAGCAAATGTTGCTTATTGCAGGCACCACTTATTCCTGAGCATGATAATAAACAGATTTTGTCTCCAAATGGTTACTGATCCAGGAAGACACAAGGCTATTTTAGTAGTATTTCAGTGAATGCGAAGACATTACAGAAGAGCTTGACCTAGAAAATAAACATGGGTCCAGCGACCAAAAGTTGATGCCATTTCAATTACATGGAAGGAGATATTAAACCAGGTCAGTAGCTGAGGCTATTTGCAATGAATTAGCATATGAAATTACCAACATGGCAACAAGGAATTTTACTGCATGTACCAAACTGGGAGGGGAACCATATGCCTGGAGTTTACCAAACACAGCACCCACGCTTAAGGAAATGGGGCAAGAGTAATTCGTGATAGCTAAAGAGCCTTTATTCTGCTCTCAGTAGCACACTTCCATTTCTAGCCAATGCTGAAGGTGAGCAGAGAACAGAGTCCAATGTAATATGCTTTTATGGAGGACAGGTCGTGCCGTATTGTCTCGGCAAACACATCACCCGATGGTCATAACCCACACCCGATGGCCACACTCTGCAAACAGCATCCCAATAACAAGCCAAAAATCAGATAGAGCCTGAATCAACAGCCAAAATTCCCTCCACTGAGCAGCCCAGGAGCAAAACGCACCTTCATGGAGCCGATGCCCTTTGCAAACAGACACTCAGGGTTCCTACTCCTGTGATAAAATGAGAGTTGAACTGACCTGTGAGGACATCCGTCCAAATCTGTGCCATTAACTGGCACTCCTCCTTGGAAAGGGAACCATTTCTTTTAGGCATGAAAAGCCTGGAACATCTACTCCATGTGGGCATTAGCGCTGGCTCTGCAGAGCAGGAGATGGATTCAGGGAGTACAAGCGGAGTTCCTCAAACAATGGCCAAGGGACTCATCTCTTTGGCACTTCCACTGATGGATTTGGCACAGAAAGATGTATTGGGTTTAGGAAGACTGCTGATTCCCATTCCTGTGGGAGAAATGAGGTGACCTTGAGGAACAGCAGCGGCACAAAAGCTCCTGTAAAAGGAGGTTCTGCTCTGAGCTGGAAGCTCATCCATTGGAAGCAAGCAGAGGGAGAAAAGCAGAGATGAACGTGACAATCATGGGCTGATGCTACATCCCTGATGTAATGTGGCTCTGAAAAAGGCAAACCCCATAGTAGAAGGTGTGAGGGGAGACAGTCCCTTTAGAGAAAGAGAAGTGCTTCTGTCATTGCATGGAGCCCTGAAGAGGCCTTGTTTGGAGTCCTGGTGTGACTCCAATCAACCATGTTCAACAGAGGTTAATGGACAGCAGACCTGGTGGGAGAATGGGTGGGATGAAGATCCTTGTGGACCCGCAAGATTTTGGCAAAGGTGGACTGCAAGGGGAGGGGATGGAGCTGCTGCCTCAGCAAGCAACTGCAAGAGGAACATTCTGGGGACAGGGAGAGGAGTTATTTGAGGCTGGCATTAGAAGGGATGGAGATAAAAAGCATGTTGTGTGTATCTGGGTGTTTGCATCCCTCCATGCTCCACTGACTGGCTTGAAAGCTGCTCAGTGCTCTGGATGTTCTCTTGCTGGAAAAGGCAGCTTGTTTCTGGGATCTTGCACACTGGAGGAGCAAGGACATCTCTCCTTTCCCAAACTCATACCACAGACCTGTTCCTCTACCAGCCGGCTGGCCCAGCACTGCCCTGAGTGAAGCACCAGCCTTGCCCATGTAAATGAATGACAGAGACCGGCTCGCACTTCACAGCTTCATTGAGGGGACAAGAGCTGGATCTGCATCTGCCAGTCTTTCCCCATCAGGTGTAGAAGGAGAACAAATCCCCTTTGCCCCAGGCTGAGGTGGTACAAACCCACCCTGCACTGTCCCTGTGCTTCCAGCTATAAACTGGTGCGTGAAAGAGGAAGAGTCAGAGCATGTTTGTGCTCCTGTTCTCTGCTGGCCATGTGTATGTGCATCCGGGCATGCCAACCTACCCCTCTCCCTCCTGGCCTGCACTGAGTTTGCTCCTCTGCTCTCTGTGAAGGAACTGGAATCCCAGCTTTCCTCACCTGCAAAGAGATCCTCCTGTTTGATCATGTGCTGCCAAAATCCTTCAGAACCCGGCCCAGAGAGAGCCTCATCCTCCCAGCCACAGCTTTTTAGCCCTTCTCAAGTAGGTCTCCCTCTCTTCCCCTGCTTCCCCTCCCTTCCCAGCTATCAGCATGCAAAGCCCTTTGCTTCCTGCTATTCCCCACACACCTCTCACTCCCAAGGTCTTCACGAGTACCTTATGCATGTGTGAAGAGCAATCAGTGCCTCACCTCCAATAATTGGAGTTGAGCCTCCAGAGCTGAGAGATGAATTTGATCTCCACTGTTCTGTATGTGAGGCATGAGCCAGCTGAATTCTGCTGTATGCAACGTGCTTTGGTGTTTAGGAGGCTTTACAGCACGCCATGGAAAGCAGGACATCCTGCCAGGGATAGGAGACAGGCACACACCTCTCCCTGTTCCTGCCCTCGCTCCAAGGGGGAATGTCTGTCCTGCTCCTTGTGAATGGAAAACACAAACTGCTCTACAGCTATTTCATTCCTCCAGCCTTTGTCCCCGATGTGAAAGGTGCTGGTGCACAGCACGGGACTGCTCTTTGCAGAGCAGTTTAACCCTTGGATCCAGTTTAACCCTTTAACCATCCAGTTTAACCCTTGGATGCACCAGTGCGGACACACGGCGATGAACAGCAAAGGCCCCTGCACCCTTGTAGAAAGCCATGGAGTGTCAAGAATGAGCGTAACAAGGGAGCACTTGTGCACATCTCTGCTGGCTTGTATATACATGTGGGCTGTAGGTTTGCCTCTAAATGCTCCTTGAAAGGTGGTCTCACCTGCAACAGGCATCTGAAGGTGTTTTATCAGGATGCTTCTCTGCCAAGTGCCCAAGGAGCCAGTGCAAATCACCTTCTCCCATTCAACAGCATCCACTTGTAAGACAGGCTTGATCCTAAACAGGGCTGGGATCCATATGGGGAGGAGAGACCTATTCCCCACAGGAGCCATCACGTTTAGGTAGGTGATGGTGTGTGCAGAACCATGCTCATCTGTGAACACCAGTTTTCTGTCCTGTGATTATTCCATGCAGATGTGCTCGTGGATGAATTACCGACTGGCCTGGAGCAGCAGAACGGAGCAGTGACTCCAGCTAAACATGTCAGGAGGCAAACCAACAACCCGCTTGGGAGACTCATTAACAAATTAACTGATCACCCAGGTCTCCCCCTCCCTGGCAGGGTGCTCTGTGTGCCTTGAAGCCCAAAGCAGCACATTTACACTTGCAATAGAGGGGATGACGACATGAGAGCATCAATAGCAAACGGGGGCTGGCGGGCCAGGAGTCAGCGCTGGGCAGGACAAGGCCAAATCACACTGTAAATGAGAACAGACAAGAAGAAATACCCAAGAACCAAAGAAAGGCAGGGGGAAAGGTCCTGGAGAGGCAGAGAGTATGAGATGAAATGAGAGAGTGGAGGAAAGGAATAACAGCTTGCTTTATTCCTGTTCATATATAGACAATATAACGCTTCTGCACAGAAGGACTAATGCAGCCCTGCGCACAGCCCCGCTGACCCCTCCAAATAGAAACCATTTAAATCTTTAAACAATTTACATGAAAATGTAACTTTGCTGCAAATATCTCTCTTCCCCCCCCTGCTCCCATCACGAGAGCCATCCTTCAAATCTCTGACAGCTTCCATTATCTCTTAATGAAGTGAGAGCATCCTTCTGAGGAGACGCGCCGGCCCCGGGGTTAATCGCCCAAATGGGGTTCACAAATAAAAATCAGGGGAGGGAAAAGAGAAGGAAAAGCAAACACTTAAAAGAGCTCCAAGGGGTGGTTCCACCACCCAGTGAATGAAGATCCTGGAGGGCAGTGATCAAATCCTCCTCGGGAGCCCCTGCAGGCTGATGGGTGACTCCATCCCTGCATCCAAGGGGACTGCATCGTGCCTGCTGTTGGCTGAGCCACCCTCATGGGACCTGGGGGGGGTAGATCCTCCCTTGTGCTCTATCTCATGCCTGTGCTAAGATAAGAGTGGAGGTAACGCCAGCAGCACATAAGATCTGAAGTGCTGCTGAGAGCTGCAGGAACCACCACCAGCGCTGATGCATGGGTGCATGGGCTCCAGTGGGAGCACTGGGAGGTGTGAGGGCCATCAAGGCCAAGTGAGAGAAAGCAGAGCCCAGAGGCTGTGGGGAGAAGGGCAGGAGAGAGAAGAGCACAGAGAAGCCTATTTGAAACATCACGCTGGGATGCGCAGGGCTGTGTGAGAACAGTGCTGCGAGCTCATTCCCACGCAACAGGGAGAGCTCCACTTGTAGCAATGACCCAATTGTTCCAACGCAGGCACCAGAAGAACTCCAGTCCCCCCAGCACAGCCCTCAGACACAGCACGGTTACATCCGAAAGGAGGATGGCATCAAGGTCATCCTCAGAACCAGGCTCCACAGCTAGAGAGACAGCGAGCCTGAACACGGGGGCTCAGGAGCATCCTCCAGAGCAGCCGGGGTTCTGCGTTGCCTTGTAACACCTCACCACATAGAATCACGGAATCATAGACTGGTTTGGGTTGGAAAGGACCTTAAGATCATCCAGTTCCAACCCCCTGCCATGGGCAGGGACACCTCACACTGAACCATGTCACCCAAGGCTCT